>JAOYMU010000098.1:105530371-105542581 GCA_025802295.1 Psammodynastes pulverulentus | reverse complement strand
AATACTTATTTTCCACCATAATTTGCAAATAAATTCATTCCAACTCAGCCAATGTGATTGTCTGGATTTTTTTTCTTATTTTGTCTCTCATAGTTGAGGTCTACCTATGATGCCAATTACAGGCCTCTCTCATCTTCTTAAGTGGGAGAACTTGCACAATTGGTGGCTGACTAAATACTTTTTTGCCCCACTGTATATAGGGGCCATAACAGAACAGTTCACTGGGTAGTTCATTGGATGTCTCTATGCAGACTGAAAAATGAAGAGAAGGTAATAGCTTACTTGCTGACACTAATTACACATACAATTCTTTGATGGTGTGATTGGACACCTCTAGACTCATCTAGAATTTCCTATCAATATTATTCTACTGTCCTTCTGCTAGTTTAACTACACTTCATTCTCCTGAGCTAATGTAGACTATTCAGCAGAACAGAGCCTTAAATAAAGACGTGATAATTAGAAGATAGCCCAGAAGGCTAGCCAAGACATGGTATGTCTCTGCAGATTAGCACATTAAATTTACTGGTCTTTATGATCAGAGCTCCCTTAAGACCATTCATCCAATACTCTGGTACTATGAGGGATGTGGAACTTCTTGAAACAATAACAACACCTGCTGCTGCCTATGTTATTATTATTTTTTTCTGTCAAAAGAGCACTCACGGCAATTAAGTAATCTCACGTGAGAATACTAACCTGACCTAATTAAAAACATTTGGTTTCTCATCCAGGAATTATTTAGGGATAGGAAAATATGGACAAAAGGGGGGAAAAAATCTTCTCTCACTGTCCCCACACATACCTCTGAATGAATTTATATTTTATTTAACTTTTACCCTGCCTTTATTACTTTACAAGTAGCCCAAGGTGGAGAACATACATAATACTATTTCCTCCCCACACCTCCACAACAATAACAAAACAACGAAATGAATGAGACTAGAATGCTAAATCTTAGCATTCCTGGATGAAGCTGGATGAAGTTCAATAACTACATTTTCCATTAAAAAGGGGGGGGGGGGAGACACCAACCCACTAAAAAAAAGTCAAAGTTAATTGGGCAAGCTGAGCAAATAACACAAATACATCCTTTCTGATACAGTGTAAGGAGTATATTCAGAAACACACAGAGCCGTCTATAGATATAATTAATGCATAACTGCAAGACATGAGAAGATTCCAAATATTTTACAGGTGAGAAGGTTACATAATTTCCTATACATCTCAGTCTTCCTCTATATCCAAGGCCAAAAGAAGTTTTTCAAAAGACAGTTCTGGGCTATGGACTCACCGAGGTATTCTGACATTGGATGCTGGTACTGTTGAAACGCAGGGCAGTGACACGGGAGGGGTTCCCAGGAATATGGAAGATGCATTCGTAATTGCGCTGTCCAGACTGTGGCTGTGGCAGGTTTTTGGCAGTTAAAGTGATAGGCTTCACCACACCAACAGGGATATAGATCTGTGTACTTGGAAGGATTTGTGGGCAGTCCTGTAAGAGAGAAAGATTTAAAAAACAGGTTTTACATATTTGTTTCATGTCTGATAGCAATGGTGTGAGCATTAATACCCATCTAATTTACAGTACTAGTTTACTACGTTTAGCTCTGAAATAAGAAATCAGCTGCCACAAAGAACAGGGAGTCAAGCTATTCTCCAAAGCACCTGAAGACAGGACAAGAAGCAATGGGTGGAAAATAATCAAGGAGAGAAGGAACTTAGAACTAAGGAGAAATTTCCTAATGGTTAGAACAATTAATCAGTGGAACAACTTGCCTCCAGAAGTTGTGAATGCTCCAACACTGGAAGTTTTTAAGAAGAGATTGAATAACCATTTCTCTGAAGTGGTGGTGTAGGTTTTCTAGGGGGTTGGACTAGATCTCCAAGTCCCTTCCAATTCTTATTCTATTGTTCTATAAGGTTACACTTTAATATGAATATGATAGCATTAACCACTTTATAAAACGATTCATTATAACTAAACATAAAGCATAAAGCAAAGTTGTTATTCAAATGACATCCTTGGCTAGTGACTGATCTACATTAGGAAATGCACTCCTTAAAAGCTTCTCCTTGCTATCATCCTACTTCAACTAATGAAGATTCTCCAGTCTGTTATTTTCATATTCTACTCTTCCCTCACCTGCATGCTCTCAAAATATGTGGTTTCCTGGCATTCATTCTACTAACTCAGCTTCTTCTTTCCTTACCATTCTTGTTTTTTTGTCAAAGCCTTTCCAGAATTCCTTGTGCTTTCCTACTGCACTGAAAGAGCAGTAAAGTGATCTGTCTCCAATTACTCCAGTTTGTATAAGCATTATCCCCAGACCACAGAAATGTCTGATTCATGGCATCTCTGCTTATAGATAGCAAAACCATTTAATGATTCAAAATACAGCTTATGAAATGTTATGGTTGTGCTCATGTTAACCCAAGTCATCATTGTTAGGTACAGTTATTTACAAAATTCTGGTTTGGGTTAGGTTTTACTTCTGTGATATTTACAGATATCTAGATCAGAAGATCACAAATACTAACACTAATGTTACTGCTCCTCCCACCCCATCAGTGGGGAAAAGGTGCTAATACTTGGCTTTGCATATTATCGTGGAAAGGTATATTAGAAATGGAACAGCATCTCATAGCCTAATAACATTCCTGGGCAGAGCCCTCAATTGAGGTAGCAATAGTAGGGATTCAAGGAAATTTAAGAGCATATTAATAGCACCCTCAGGATGTCTGTCTTGTACAGATATCCAATCATAAAGCACACACCTGTGGGTTGTTCCTTACCACCCTACTGGTCTCTCAGACTCCGAAAACTCTCTAGGGCTCAGTTTACTTTATTTCATGGATATATAGGTATACTTCAAAGCCTTGGATGCGGTCACCATTTTATGTTCTTGTGTGGGTGCTAAAGGCAATGCCCGAAATAATTAAAAATGTATCTTATAGATCAGATTAGTTTGGCACCTTGCTTTGCCACACACTGATTTCTAGAGATATGCAAAATGGTTTGAACATGAACCACCTGGAGCACTGACCTTCTAGTGATTCATGCATGAAGCAAACCACGCATAAATGGTTTCTTTCTAATTCAAAATAATGTACGGTATTTTGTTTCAGACATAACCCAACTTGAACTTTTTTGTAGGTGGGAAATGTTTTGAGAATGAAACCATTCTGGTTTAGTGATGTCACTGGAAGCGGTCTTGCCACTTGCAGTTCAGATGTTATTTTTCTGGCCAAGAGAGTCCTGGTTGTCAACACCACTAGGTAGAACAGGCCAAAAAACCAATAGGAAGCCATACTTTACTGAGATAGGCTATAATAACTGTATCTTACAAACCTCTTACTTAGACCACATCATTTAATTCCCTCATCCCCTCTCTTCCTAACATATTATAAAGCCCTCTGTTGCTGAACACTCCAAACTTTTATACTTTTTTATTTAAACAAAACATGGAACACCCAATTTACTTTGAATTATGTTACATCCAACCGCTAACAATTCAAAATAATTTCCTTCAGAATAAAATTATTTGTTTCAAGATTTGAAAAGTTTTTCATGTACACCTCTACTAATTTTGGATGATAATGATGTTGTTATTCAAAAGAATTTTGAAAAAATGAAAACAGGTAGGAGATTTCTGTATAAGCCATAGGGGCATCATGTGGATGTCTTTCTTGCTTTACTATTCAAAGTGCTTTGTTAAGCAGAAGTACTTGTTAGTGGAAATATGGCCCGTAACAAATGCTACATAACAGGAATCACAATACACATGTATTTGGAATGATTGAGTTTTCAGTTCTTCTTGTGTGCCCATTGCAGAGATAAAAAGGGTTTGCAACACAATATAGGCTGACAGTTCTGTCACAAAAGCTGCCAATTCAAAAAAACAGAAGGACCTTGGAGTATCAGACAAGCTTTTTACCATGGTTTTTCACTATTCAACTTGCTATGAAAGGAAAGGCCAAGGCAATGTTGACAAGAACACTAGAGAAAATCAATGCAGTACAGTGGAAATAACACTGGAGAAAGCACTTCAAGCCAAGTCTGAATTTATCATCTGCTATGAAGCTCATAAGGTGAACCTGAACCACTCTATTATCGCTATCCTATCTCCTAAGCTAAACACATTTATCAATGTATAATGTGCCCAAATAAATAAAATGTATCCCAGCTTAACCTGATGGCTTGGTTTACACTTACTGACACTCTAACTGGGATCTCACAATATGTCGAACCTCAAACTATCCAACTTCACTTTAGCCACATATGGAGAGAAAATCCAGCTACAGGCTTATGAGAGAATAAAACAAATATGAATGAAGGCAAATATATACGTCCCAGGATAATGTTGCAGGATCCAATCTGGGTTGATCACTGGGACCACAGCCTTAATCTTCCAAGCTGTTGTACTCATGCTGGAGCTCCTTTTCAGGGAACTACATATTCTGATAGAAGTTCCTTGAGGATGGGCTCCACAGGCATCCAAAAGCTTGAAAGACTAACCCTCTGGTCCCGATGACCGACCCGGATTGATCCTGCAAAACAAATATGGTGGAAACCATACATTGAAATTTAAGTTCCTTTTAACCTGGGCTGAGATGCAAATATTAAATATGATAGTAGGTAACATAACTAAGAAAACTGGCTTTTGCTATTTAAGGATGCACTAATCTAAGGATGCTGTTTCTCCAAGGCTTAAACCGAATAAAAGGCACCATATACCAAATAAATAGCAAGCTTAAGGGTATAATATCTCTATTTATTTAACAGTAGTAGTACATGCCCTCTGAAAGCAATAATAAAATCTATAAAGGTGCTTAACTTTAGCATTCAGGTAGTTAACAAATGTTAACTCCTCCTTGTTAACATCTCTCTATGATCCTAACAAGCCAAAATATCAATCTTCCTTTTTCTGCCTGTCTGACCTAGAAATACAACCTGACCTAATATTAAAAAAAAGAACCTTCAAAAACCCCAAATCTATTACAAAGTTATTTTTCAGAATATCATCCAGCTCTGTCTAGCAGGGCTCAGTGCATCTCCCCATTTCTTTGTGATACCGATCACCGGCAACAAATCATGGCATCTCTGGATGCTCTGGTGGAAATGCTGCAGCTACATTTGATGGAAAACAAGATTCATTATTGACTGAGTCAAATGCTCAGCTACCGTCTGAGTCATGGGTGAACTTTCCCAATTATCTTCAACAAGTGGCTGGTCAGCAGCTGACAAAGTGGAGGCCAAAAGCTCTTCATACCACTTTTTGCTCTTGGATTTCCAAAAGCCTAGCTGCAAATACTCAAGAGAGCAGAGCAGAATAAAAATAAACAGGACCAGCCAGGCAAACAACCCTGGATCCCAGAAGGGCACCACTTCAGCAACAATACCCTGATGCAATACCCAGATTAGCCAACCAGAGCCTAATGGCAAAGGCATTCCTGCCTTAAATAGCAGAGAGAGAAGAGAATAACATGTTTTCAAGCTAAGTAATACAGACTTCAAAAGCTGGCCTTAGGAACCTAAAGATATGTATGCTCATTGGGGACCTTCCTAGAGGCAAACTAGCATGTGCTTAAACTTAACACAATTCAGGAAGGCTTATTCTAGAAAATAGAATATATAGCAAAGGCAAGGAAGAGGTGTGTCTTTCTATACCAGGAATGACTGCGAAATACCCAAAGGTCTGGTATCTTAAAGAACCTTCCAGGAATTCACCAATGAATTATCAAAGCTATAAAAGTAAACAAATTAGCTTAGAATAGTTGGCAAATGCCTGCTCCCTCCCTCTATAAACTACATGAATATTGAGTTTCTTGGTTTCTAAAGTTCAAATAAGTTTTTCTCACTTTTTTTCAAATGAATTCAACATCCTGTTCCTGCTGCCTCAATACTCATGAAAAAGGGACAGGTTGAGAAATTCACTGTTAGCTATGAATCTGATTATCACAGCTCTCTGATCTTGGACAACCAAATTCATGGGACATTCTGCTAAATGGGCCAGGCGTATGTGCTATTATAACTACGGAGAGTCCTTAAAAGTGCTTATAAAATATGCCTCCTTAGATGCTTAGACAAATACAATGAATGATCTAATGTGTTTTTCCATCCTAAAGATATACACATTTTAGTGATTTTTTTCAGCCAGAAATGCTCCAATCCTGCTATGTTATATTTGGCATATATAGGGAACAGGGCTTAATTGAACAAAAATTCTGCCGTATTGAAAAACAGGAAGCACCTGGTACCTATTGGGGTTTTTTTCTACAGAGCTTCATGACTCAGCATTCATGACACTGGAGTGAAAGTTCCTCAGAAGAAACGGCTCTGATGCTAGTTGGATTTTTCCCAGCTGTTCTATCTTTTTGAATAGCCAATTCTCAGGATTCATGTCAACATCTCCTTATTCAAACACCACAAGCTTATCAACTGCTTAGCCAATGTATCTTTTCCTAGATAGCAAAGGCACTGAATTTTGGACAGCAGTGTGAATGACAATATTGCCATCTACCCATTTAATTACACTGTAACATTCTAAGTCAGGGGTCTCCAAGCCCCTGTCCGTGGACTGGCACCAGTACACGGCATGCCAGAAACTAGGCCGTGCAAACATGCGAAGCCCCATCTGTGGGATACAGGAAGCACATGAAACCACACACACCGGTCCATGGAAAAAACCTCTCTCCACGAAACCGGTCCCTGGTGCCCAAAAGGCTGGTGACCACTGTTCTAAGTCATGCCTGCACAAGATACCTTTGCACATCTTTCTCAAAATCACATCTTGATGTATCTGATAAAGTTGAGACCATAGAATGCTCTGAGCACTTTACAAAAGTAAGAAACAAAAGTTGAAAGTGAAAAGTCAAGTGTCCTCTGAGTGACAAAATGATAGAAAGGATCAAAATTATTAAATAGAAAAAATCTTTCCTTGTTATATTTAACAAGCTGCTTTTCTCATGTTTTATTTATTTCATTATTATCTATAGAAACCTAAAAAAAACCAAAAAACCACCAACTTATCTCCTTGGCTGCTCCCAAACTGTGGAATGTTTTTCTACTGAAAGTTTCAAAAAGCCTCAAGAGCCTCATAAATTTTAGAAAAGCTATTATGAACCAATTCAGAATCAATAAAAGTAACTTTTGGGCAGTTTGGTTGGGGGTCCAGACAACAGATTTCCTGGTATTTTGCCAGCAAATGTGACTGGCATCTTTGAAGGCAAGATGGTCTATGTATCTTCACATGTTTATCAAAGACAGCCTGCCTCTGAAGATACCAATTAAATGCCAGGAAATCTGTTGTCTTGACCACAGTTGATGAATTCTGAACCCCAAAACTGCCCAACAGATAGCGGCCATGAAACTTTTCACTGTTAAAAGTTAACTATTTTATTTTCCCTATTTTCATCATTTTTTCCAAAACTGGAGATGTCCAGTATTATTAACTCCAAATTAATATACCGATAGCTATTTCTGAGGCTACTTGGTTGCTTATTTACTAGAAACAACAAGGGGAAGGGAACACAGTGAACAAAATTGTTAGGGAATAAACTACAGTTAAGCACCTGCCTTCAAAGAATGTGTTTCATCAATTTCATCTCTCTCCTTCCACCTGCTTTCAATTTTATCAAATCATGTTTTGATTAGATAAGAAAATTAGGAGATTGTTTTGTTTCACTATCCAAATTGCATCCTGTTGTCATTCAAAGCTTTTGAATTAAAAATAATAATTAGGCAGTCTAGGTGTTAAGCGGGAAGTTGTGTTCTGGCTACAAACAGCCTGAATGCAGAACAATTATTTTAGAAATATAGAATCGTGGGACATCAAGAAAAATGGGTTTAATACCCTTTTCACAAAGGCACAGAAAATCACCTGTTCACAGGCCAATTGAACTATGCAATGAATAAAGACCCATATGGTGCCTACAAAAACAGGACAATCTTTCTTCTATGTAGCTTTTCTTGAACACTCCAATGGGCTGAAATATGCTGGAATTCAAAAGCAAAGAGACCTTAGCTGATACATGAATTATTATTGTATAACTTTATACTTGCACACAGCACCTTGTCCCTAAAACACTACACAGATTATGCTTCCCTGACTTGGTATTCCTAACAGGGATTCAAGAAACAATGAATCAGAAACAAAGAAGGGTTAAAAATCTATGGGTTCAAAGTCAAAGCCAGAGGAATTTTTCATTGGGCTTTTTTGTTTTTTGTTTTACTAAAATGTACAAGATGCAGATTCCTTCCAATACATGCAGACTCAGAGCTTGCCTAAAAGAGCTTTAAGGAATTGTTCAACACTTATGAAAGAAAGAGTAGCCATCCAAAGAGATAGATACGTCTTAACTCATCCACTTGCTCCCAACTATAAGAAATTCCACAATAAAAGTGGTGATATCCTCTGCCCCATTCAATGCCACTTTGACCACTTGAGTTTGGAAGCTATCAGAGAACACAATGCATGAATGAATACTAGTGACTGCTTGTTCCATCCTGAGCAATGAGCTGATTAGATCCCAAATTCAGTGGTATTTTGTCTGGCTTGCTTTTCTCCAGAAGTAGACATTCCTGAAGCTTTCCTCAAAACAAGAACTGATTTTGTTGGCTGAGTGTGGAATTGCCAATATTTGAACAGATTGCTGCAGTTTGTAGCAACAGTTTCATCTTCCAGAATCAGCAAATAATATTTAGCTCACACCTTAAGAAGCTTCTGTGGCTGATTCTTGCTTAGTAAACGTACTAGAGGCATATAAATCAGGGTATTGTATTTTTCTGCCATTAATTAAGCGTGAGGAGACATAGGATGGTGTAAGGACTATCACATTTGGCCATATACAGATCGCTCCCTTCAGCACTACAAAGGAAGTACCATTTGTTTATTATTACATACAATTCCATGAAAATACATTTGTCCCCTTTCAGATTTTCTAAATTTTGTATATCTTTGCTACTGAATGTTAACAGGGTTTCATGTGGATTCTATGACTGGCAAAAGTATTCAACCCCTAAGATTATCAGTTGATTTGAAGGAGAAATTAGAGGCAGATGTTTCAATTAATGGGATTCTAATCAGATGTGAGTGTGGGAGGTCCTGTCTTATTTAAAGAATAGAATTCTGGATATTCAGTATCAAAGTCACATCTTCACAACATGAGTAAATCAAAGTAGAACTTTTTGGCTTGAATGAAAAAGCTACAAGGAGGCGCAAAACAATATCCAGCAATCTGCAAGATCTCTTTTCTTTACTACAATGTTTGTGATTCCATCAGAAAAGTACTCAGTAAATATGAGGTTCATAACAAGGTGGAAGCCAATGCTTGCCAAAAAGAATAGTGCTGCTCATGGTATCCTTGGTGCCCTCTGAGCTTGGCTGTTTGCTTGCAGATATTTCATTAACCAACTAGGTAACTTGATCAGTGCTACTGAGTGTAGGTTTGCTCCCTGTTTATACACAGCAGCCAGAGTGGGAAGGGTTGTGGTTTTCTCCTTGACTTGAGTTTTGTTTTCTGCTTAACTGTTTGTCTGATGTTAATCCTTGCTTATCTGAGTGTTGGCTACTAGCAAGGATGTGTTCTGGTCTTTTTGTTTCCTTCTTAGTTTTTTATTATCTCTTTCGAATGGTGGGTACATGTGGCTTATCTCTATATAACTATCGATAGTTGATTTGTCTGAACCCCAAGCTTCTAAGAGTTCCCTAGCAGTTTTGGACTTAGTTTGGTCCAGAATACTCAGTATAGTCCAGTCAAAATTATATTTGAGTTTGACCACGTGTTGTGAAATTAAGGAATTGTCTTCTGAGTGCTAGATGGATGGGCTCTGCTAGACTTCTACCTGTCTGTCCTACATAGTGGAATATCACTTAACTGTAAGAGTGATACAGATACAATAGTGACAAAAGAGATAAAGAGAGGACTTACAGAAATCTGAGCATTTTTCATTTATTTATTTAGAGAAGGCACTTGCTTAAGACCACAGGGACCACAATTTGTGCCTGCTAGTTTATGGCCTTTTGTTTTGCGTGAACCACATCGTTTTAACAATTGCATAAAACATAGCTTAGAGCAAAGCATAAATTTAGTCAGTGGCTCTCTCTCTCTCTCCTACCACTTTATACCTCAGAAAGCATCTGCTTTTACAGAGGCTGGTGGAGAGCAGGGGTGGGGGGGGGAGATGTAGCTTCTCCTCAATTTCTATATATAAGACAATGGTCCTTTCATCTTGATCATCCATATTCTTCTGGGAAAACAGGCTCACCAACTCCGGCAACAGCTTTTGCCTTTAGCAATTGTTGACAGGATTTGACACATAATAAATAAAATAAATCCCTCTCTCCCTTTCACATAACCAGCCCTTGCAAAAGCAATCACATTGCTGGTGGCTGGGTGCTGGATGAATGACTGCCAATCTGTTGTGGTTCCTCCTTGGAGGCTGGTGCTCCCAGAAATGATAAAGGGTGAGACTGGGAGAAGGGGAAGTGGTGGGGTGGGGTGGGGAGAATTAATTGCTTATTGCCAGAAGCTTGAGTTCTTTAATGTGGAGCCGACACTCATCAGTCCAGAATGGCTGGCAGGCAGAAGTCATAGTGGGAAATGATACAAGGAGAGAGAGAGAGAAGTGAAAAATATAGCTGAGGGCATCTCCACTATGCCAGCGCTCACAACCAAAGATTAGAACGAGATTCATCTAGTACAACACAGAGCTGTCAAACTGGCTACCCACCGCAGATTGCAGCACACAATGTGGTGGGTAATCCGTGAAATGAAATAAACCACAACAGGCAAATGGTAGCTAAATCCAAGTCAAAGTTGTGTCCAAAGAACCATTACCATTCGCACAAAGTCATAGGACAGCAAATGAGGCCAGGGGTGTGGTGGGGTGGGGGTGGGGAATTGCCATTTTCATGCCAAAGCAAATGCAGAATGGAAAATAAGAGTAAGGCTCACATTAAGTTTAAAATTGGATTGCATGGGAAGAGAAGAAACAGATGCACGTTTCAAACAGTTGCATGCAGAACTATTAAAAGTTTAGTTCATCACCTGATCATGCCATGTCTGGAGATACTAGTTTTTATTGTCTGGTTATGATGGAAAAAAGAGATGCTTTCAAGGTTTGAACAGACAGTTGCACCATCTATGAAAACCATGAACGCTTCTTCCCATCCACCATTACAAATAAGGAAGTCAGAAAGTAAAAGGGAAGCATTGTATGTGAAAGAGTATGTTTAATCTGTAATATTAAAAAAATATGTGTACGTTTTCCAGAAGACAACCTGGACTGGTACAGACCAGAACGATATTATGGCAAAAGCTTTTATATAAATAGAGCTAGAGTCCTACTGATCCATGATTCTCAGAAATACCAATAGTACAAGAGAGAGGAAAGGAAAAAGTTACAGGACACCGGTATTTGGTGTGGTGTATTTAAATATGGATGTTTTTATGCAAATGACAGAAATATAGCAATAGCACCTAGACTTCTATACTGCTTCACAGCACTTTTACAGCCCTCTCTAAGCGGTTTTACAGAGTCAGCCTATTGCCCCCAACAATCTGGGTCCTCATTTCACTGACCTCAGAATTGGCATTTCTGTATCTTCCAAATATTGCTTACAATATGCATAGCTATTAATCAGCACACAAATAGCTACAGGGATGTGTTCTGAATTTGCACCAGGTTCTTACGGTGAATTTCTTCGTAAACAAATAGGCAGATAACTATCTGAAAATCACACATGCTGTCCACCTCGTAAAGCAAGGTGACAAAGTGAAAGACATAAAACTACAATAATGGCACCAAACAGTCCAATTCATCCTGTTTCTATGAGATACCACATACGCGTCCATGGAACTACCAAAGAAGGCAGACTCAGAGAGAGCCTGGAGATTACTGACATTAAGTCTATGGTGATTCATAATTGCATCTTCTAGTTTTTGTTGCATGTTATAAATGGATAAATATGTTTTTAGGTTATCTACATTCTAACCTTAAACTCTAGAGTAGGCCTGCACAACATATATGACCCAAAGCCACATGCAACCATCAAGCAGCCCTGTGCAGCATTTTGTGAAAACTTAACAAATCCCGTTACTAAAAGTTACCATCATCAGGAAGACTCCACCCAGTTATCTACGAGACCGTCTGATGTTACCATATGCCTCCCACAGGCCGGTTCGCTCGCACAGAGAGGGCCTCCT
>JAOYMU010000098.1:105437150-105449525 GCA_025802295.1 Psammodynastes pulverulentus | reverse complement strand
AGGGAGGGAGGGAGGGAGAGAGAGGGAGGGAGGGAGAGAGAGAGAGAGAATGGAGAAGAGGATAAACAATTTATAGGAAGCTACAACTTGAAATAAGCACCTGTTTTGCCATTACACCCCTTTAGGACTGCAAAAGATCTCATTCTGCAAGTAATAAGCTCTGTCAGATTTATAATTTGATTTTAGGGACAAAAGACACATCGTGTACAGTAATATTCTGCATTTGTTGTAACCTAGGCACCCCTGGTAAGTCATTCTGGATTGCATCCAGTATGCACAAAAAAGCGGGGGGGGGGGTTTCTGATAAATAATCTTTTGATCTAAGTCTTGTAATATCATATATACCATTTGATTATATTTCAAGAGCTTTTCCCTTGAAAAACTGCAGGCAGACTGGAATATATTATCTAGATGCCATTCCAATGGAAAGTCACTTGACAGTGAGATGGGTGGCATATCAATTTAATAAATAAATTCATGGTCAGCCAGTGATAAAGCTGTTGGATAGCAAACCCCCTACCACAATGGAAATAAGAAATTGAGTCATGATGAAAGATAGATAGAAGTGGTCAAAGCAAAACCTATTTCCTGTATTCGTTCATGGGATCTGATGTGCAACCTGCAGTCCCATAGTCAAAGGATAGAGGTATGGACCCAAGAGGAATAGCATAAAATAGTAACTTCAGTCATCTAATCCTAAATTTTGTGAAGAGGATAATGATAACTCTTCTGCGTTGCAGGAAGGACAGAGGTGTGTTTTCCAGGCAGCCTGGTCCACAACACTTACATAACTTGATGCTCACAGATGAAGTGGAGATGTAGCTCATCAGAAACCCTGAAGTAAGATTCACCAATTGCATCAGAAAAATTTTGTAAGTGAAAGAGAGGAGTACCATTTTGCTCATGCTTCAGGCAGAAAAAAATGATTTGTGAATCTTACTCCCAAATAAGCATTTGTCTCATTTAAATCAGGATGCAACATTAATTTTGATAGTTTTAAGCAAATAAATTAGTTATACTATACACAGTGTTGATTCACCAGAAATCTGTAGCATTTAAACATCTGACAAACATGAAAGCCACTGATATAACCTAAATTCACCTTCATGCAATGCATTTATCATCTCCACATTAACTACATATCAAAACTACGTTTCTACTCTGCTGTGCAAAATTACCTCAAACTATATAAATGGAGGCCATTCTTTAATACTTCTTTCTTTTGGGTTAAATGCCTATTTCAAAGTGCAAAGGAATTTTAAGAGTCAGGGTTCCCTAACAACAGCAATAGCAAAAAATGTTTTTAAAAAGCTAATAAGAACTGTTTAAGAGAGATTAAAATATCTTAACAGAGAGTAAATTTTTATTCTAATTGCACTCTTTTAAAATCAGTAATAATGGAACAAATGAAGAGTCTGAATAAGACTAATGGATCACAGGAGACTCACAATTCACTATAAAAAGCCTTCTCTCCCTCTGGTGTCCTCAATAGGGTATAAATGTGCACAACTGGCTGAGGAATTCTGGGAGTTGAAGTTCCCAGGTCATAAAAGGGCCACAGCTGCCCACCCTTGCTCTACAGTCTCCAGGCATTGGGGAAATGCTTCCATTACATCACCAGTAAAGATCAGTAAGGTGATGTAGGTATTATTATTATTACTGTTCTGACGATAACCCAATTTAATACCCGAGTTCTCCTAGTAACGTCATGTTGATATTCAACATCAGGGGAAGAAAGGCTAACTCCTGAGGCACCCTACATTCATATGTAGGCATTAGAGCCAACCTCTCCTGCCCATTCACAACCAAGTAGAACCACCTGTTCAGGGAAGAAAATAACCACTGGAAAAAACAATGTCTTCTACTTGCAGGCAATCTAAAGGGATACAGTGACTATTACATCAAAACTGGTAATGGGACAAAAGGGATATATTAGGTCCCAACAAAAATAATCTCCAGTGCTGTTTCTTGCCCAGGCCTGAATCCTGATTGAAAGGAGTACAGATAATCTGTTTCTTTCAGAGTACTTTGCAGCTGGATTCTTATCATCGGCTCAACAATTTTCCCCACCCTCCACCCCAAAAGAAGTTTTGAGACTGGAGGGTACTTGTCAGATATAGGTGAATCAATGGAAGTCTCCATTGCACCTCACAGAGAGGTGTTGTTGATTATCACTTTTATCCAACCTACAATGCCTCTGACTGATTCTCAAAAAAGCCAAGAAGGGAATGAATCTGGAACACAAGTAGCAGAAGTCAACTTTCTCCTCTGGCACTCCAAAGATTGCTTCTGCTGTAATTTTTTTTTTTTTCTCTAAAATAAGGTGCCACCTCGGATCAGCAGGCAAAGAAAGGTGTTGCTTCAGAATATCACTGTTTACCAAATCACTGTGAATATCTCCTAGTGCCTCCTGGAATCCAACTGGATCCAAGAGGTTCCTGGGATGGGTCATCTGAATCAATTCAAAATACTGGATATCACCTTTAAAGATTTAAAGGGCAGGTGACCAATTTATTTGCAAGTCCAGAGTGTGCATTTCTAGATTCTATCTTTTAAATGCTGCTAGCCATAGAACCCAGGAAGCATGCTTTCTCCATAGCCTAAGGTGACCAGATGTCCCGCTTTTGTCGTGACAGTCCCGCTTTTCAGCAATTTGTCTCGTGTCCCGCAGCGTTTTTAAAAAGTCCCGATTTTTTTTTAGTAATTTTTTTTAAAAAACCTCCGCTACCCTTCTGCGCATGCGCATGCTCTCCCCCCACCCTTCTGCGCATGCATGCGCTCTCCCCCCACCATTCTGCGCATGCACACGTGTGCGTTCCCCACACCATTCTGCGCATGTGCGTTTCCCCCTTCCCCGGTCAATGGTGTCCCGCTTTACCGGCTTTGGTAAAGCGGGATATCTGGTTACTTTACCATAGCCCTTTTTCCCAGTTGGATCTCTCAAGATCCAACATTTCCATTTGGGAAACCAATAAAGAAATCAGACTCAGATTGCACGTTGTCCATAGGATTTGGGCAATCCACAGGCCAAAAAAAGCTCTACAACATGTTCTATCTATCTAAGGATTGGGATTGTTTTGTGTGGCTTCCTTATGGGATTAAAATGTGTAAACTAGTGGAATGCCTTGGAATGTTAGTAACTGCCTTGAGGCTACTATTTCACAACAACATTTAGATCCATTCCAGAAGCAGTTTTATAATTAGAAAACTAATTGAAGCATTTCTTCACGTAATGCAAGTAAATAGGAATAAGAATAAACTGCCAGCAAGTTTCATCTATGTTATACATTAATTTTGTAATTGTGATATTATTTTTGTAAGATAACTCAGTACAGTAATTACTTTTATATGAGTTGAGGCGTAGTGATTATTGGTCAGTCTAGCCCCTCTCAATGAAAGTGCAGTGCTTTCCATTCTACTCATTTATAAACAGTCTCCTCAATTCACAGTAGCAACTTCATCTTATTTGTCCATATTTGCCCTCATTGCTTCCTTGAGCAAGCTGGCAGCTGCTCCTGCAAGTCTTGAGCCATTGATTTCAATGCCTTGTCCTTCAAATTTCTTCTGGCTTTGTGCCCAGTCAGTATTGCCTAGGTACTCAGGAACAAATATCTCTATTATTATTGCCATCATTTTCCAATCAACATAGCTCTCCATTGAATCAATTGAAAGATGGTGAACTATAGAACAGATGAGGAAATCATTGTGCTGTTTGCCTTTACCCTTTTTCACAGAATTAAGATACCACAAAAAACCCAAAGGTAGTAAGTCTGTGTTCAACTATGTTCACAAGGACTGACTGAGTGAAGTAATTCGGACACATTGAGCTGTAGAATTTAGCCTTCTTAATGACTGAATTTATGTCACTTCCCCAGCACATTGACTCAGGAACAGGAAAGGAAACAGAAGCTGGCTTTGCTAACCCCAAAGAAACACCAATGGCTTTTTGATATGAGAAAGCACTTTCAACATAATAAAATAATGTCCTAGTGGTATTTAAATCTTGCTCCCTCTGGTTCTTCCACAAGAAGCCATCTCAGCTGATAAGAATCACATAGATTGACAACACAGTAATGTCACAACCAATAAAACCTGATCAAGATATGGCCTAGATATGATCAAACAAGGATTTCAATTGTTGCAGGTTCCATACTGCTAAAATCTAAGATTACTAACAAGATGTTCAAGAGAATATGCTGTCTTTTAATTATTTGCTGCCATTTCTGTGAAAAGCAGATATTCCCCATTCCTCCAGAAATAGGTTTAACACATTTTTATTTTCCTTTTTTACCCAACAGTAAGATGGGTGAGATGCTAAAGAAAGTCTTCTGAAGAATTTCTTTCATAAGCATATTATTGGTCTATTGTAAACATAATGCTATGCCAGGAATGTTTAAACTATAGTATTTTTATAAACCCTTGTTCATCCATAATGCTAAGTTTTAAAAAGCTGTATTATGGCACATCAGTATGTGTAGCTTTAGGCAATTCACCCCCAATTCCTGATTTGTAACATAAATGAGTCTTAAATGCTTGCAAGGCATATGGGATTATTTTAGTAATACAGTCTCTGCAGTGGAAATATTTCTGTCATACTCTTATCAGGGATTCTCAGTTCATACTCACAGAACTATCCTCAGTGGCAAAATATTCTATTCCATAGCCTTGAGAATAACTAACTTTTCCAATGTGACATTATAGGCATCCAGGAAAGAACTAAGCTGGGACTTCATACATGTTCTTATTTATTGAAAATATTCAACAATTTCATCTTTTTAACCGAGGGGGTTGATACAGGGTCCCATGCAATTGACAAAACAATCCAATAAATAAATATTCATCTGAAATCAGATTGAGAGTTCAGAGATAGATAGGAACTTTGCCAGCTTACTTTTCAGTTCATGCCTGATATAGATGATAGTGCCAACAAAGGCTACCTTATGAGTTCTGCCTGCCTGCTTTTGGCTAGCTCAGGAACAATGGGAATATTACCAATTATTTTGCCAAATCCCCACAGGAAATGTCATAGAGTTTTCCACACAATCCATCGGGAGCACTTCTATATTGCTACATGGGGCTCTGTGAATGGTCTTACCTTCTACTGCATAAATCAGTTAGAACAGGGGGCCCTAACCCCCTGGGACCAGGCTGCAGAAGTGGTGGGCAAGTGTGCATGTAGCTCCACTTGCGCGAGCAGCGGGCACACATGCCCAATACTCATGCAAATGTGGCTGGTTGCATATGTTCTCATTCACCATTCACACTGAACCATCCCCTCTTCTCCCCACCCCGCCCAGTCCTCAAGTCCCCACGGTTGGGGAACCACTAAGTTAAGATTCTCTCTACATGCAGCTGGAGAGAACTAAAAGAAATGACAACTATCTGATACAAAGAACCTTTTTTCCCCCTTTATTTACCATATTTACTTTCCTAAAAAGCAAGGGAATGACGAAAATCAATCAATCATTATCTCATGGACTAGCCTTTGGACCAAGCAGAAAGCAATGGGGGAATGGAAGCAAGGCTTCACATCACCTCTGCTTTAGGAAGAGACAGGAATCCTGGGAGACAGGATTTCCCACCAATAATAAGCTGGTTGCAATGCAAATATAGGAGAAAAACAACACAGCAAATATCATTCACTGCATTTCCTCTAGAACAGCACGAACCAAGTAACTTCTGAAGTTAAATGACTCAGAATATGAATGTCACTGGAGCCGTATGTGTCATGGAGAGACATCTACTGGGAGGCTTCCTTGTGCAATTACCATATTTTTTGGAGTATAAGATGCTCCAAAGTATAAGATGCACCTTACTTTTGGGGGAGGAAAACAAGAAAAAAAAGTCTGCCTCTGCCTACCAGCATCCATCGGTATTTATCTGGCTAGCATCCTTGCAGCAAATAGCAAACAGCCTGGTCAGCTTCAGCACGTTATTGCAGTCTGATTCAGCATGAGCAGCTGATTGGTGGGTCTATTGGCCTCCTGAAATACCCCCAATCAGCTGTTCCAGGCTGCAGGAATTGCCACAGACCATCACCACCTTCATGGCTCTCATTTATGGCCTCTGTGCCTTGCATTTTGAAGCCTCCGAATGCTCCATTTCAGACCCGTTGAAGGCTGTGGGGATTGCCATAGCACATTGTCGCCGATTGCCGCCTTCGCAAATTGCTTTTTTACCCTCCGCGCGTTTTCAGGTGGTTCCAGGCAGTGGGGATCAGCAGCAATCCCCACCACCTGAAACCACCCAAAGACACGGTGCACAGAGGCCAAAAATGGGGTATGCAGACCCCAAAAACATGATGCACGGAGGGCAAAAATGCAATGCAGGGAGGCGGAGATCGGCGGCAATTTGCTGTGGCGATCCCTGCAGTCTTGAACGGGTCTGAAATAGAGCGTTCAGAGGCTTGAAAACATGAGGCATAGAAGCCAAAAATGCAAGCCACCGAGGTGGCAATGGTCTGTGGCAATCCCTGCAGCCTGGAACGGGTCTAAAATGCAATGCACGGAGGCTGAAAATGGCCGAAGGGTGGAGGTCGGTGGGTGGGCGAGGCTACATTCGATGTATAAAATGCACCGAGATTTTCACCCACTTTTGGGGGGGGGGTGCATCTTGTACTCTGAAAAATACGGAAATTGGCACTGTTTCTGTTCTGATGAAGATTCCTTATGTCAGACATTACACCAGTATGAGTAAATAAGTACAAACATATAGATACATCTTCCCATAATCTGGTCCCTTTCTATATGTCACAGTTCCATCTATATCTGAGGGACTCCAAGTTCAGGAAGACTGAAAGAGGTATGGGTATACATTTATATATACACTCTACATACCTGTAGTTACGATTATTTAGAACTATATAACAGTTAAGAAAACCCCCCTTTCTGTTACTTATACATTAAATGGAAATAATGCCATTATCACTACTTTGCATTGCTTTTCTTTAATGGAATCTTCATATTTTAATTGTTAGCAACACATGAGGATTAAAGTGGAATTGTCTGAACTTGTGAAATTAAAAACAAATGTAATATGTCTTCCGACACACTGAAAGTGTTTATTATTAATAGTGAAAGGCAGTAGAACTATACATAAAATATGTACCTGAAAATGTTGGCCAGAGTAAAAACAGTGAATTGATGAACAAAGAGAAGAACAATCCTAAATTTAAAACAATGAGCACATAAGGAATTCATAAATCTGCATTCATAAATTCATAATAAACTGTTTGCTTTATTGAAAACTACAAATAAACCAGAATCAGTCTTATGAGAAAAGCAAAGTAATCCCAATTTACCTGGCCAGCTCCTGTGCTGTTTCCCTTTTAAGGTGTTCTGATTTTTCACCTCTATAGATTGTTAGAAGTTTAAGCATTAGGAGTATCTCCTCTCCCTCAATATAACTTAGGTAACCCCATATAAAAAATGAATCACAATGAACAGACAGTAAGTCACACTTACAAGCGTTACGTCTAAAATTATCTATGGTTTACTGTCCCCAAACAGACTGATTTATTACTCAGTCCATAATATCACATTTTATTCACATCTTAATTTCCGTGTTTACATTTTCAGCATGTTCTCATTAGGCTGCGATGAAACAAGTATGGAGCTCAATTTTATTGAAATTTACTCAGAAACAGTCTTAGAAACAGTCCTCTTTGATGGACTTATTCTTGAGTAAATGTACAAAGGGATACAACTTTGAACTTTTTATCAGAAAGAGAGTAAAAGAGTGAAAACTAATTTTAAAAGCTTTTTCAGGCTCAACTTCAGTTATTAAAATTTAGCAGGATACTCAGAGTTTTTCAACCTTCCAGAGGAAAGAAATTTCACAGTTATTAACCATCTGATAAGGGAACTAGTCCCATGGTTAATTTTACCTTTTATTAAATCTTTGCTGCAAACCTCTGGAAGTAATGCAGGATATCCACAGCATATACTATTTCTAGATTTTAGAAGGCCAGTTAAAGCAAAAAATCCTGCGGGGAAGTGTTTATGCTGAGAAAACCTCTAGTGTTAATTACTGAACAGAAGGTTGTAGCAAGTAGAACAGGATGAAATTAAAGCCCCTTTCAATTTATCACCCTCTTCATAAACACCACTCAAGCAACATAGCTAGGGAAAAAATATTAAAGCATTTTAATAATCATCATATTGTCCTGATGGGCTCTTAACCGTCGCTAACTTATTAACCCTTAATTAATCATCAAATCATATTAAATGTTTGAAAATTGTACACAAGCAGGATTGTAATGCCAAGTGAAAGTTGGATAATATAAATTGATCTTTGCAGCTTTAGCAGTAGGAGGAACAGTTTTAGATTGGGGATAACGAATGACTATAGCCCTTGGAAAGCTCCTATCTTTACGCAGCCAAAGTGCTGTTTCACAGTTGCACTGTAAATCTACAGCACTGGACAGCCAAGAACACATCTACAAAGGAAGAGATTATAATTGATCTTCAAAAAACTCCAAAGTTTTGCACTGAATCCTGTTTAAGTCATCACAATAACCACTATGTTTTTAAACAAAATATTACAATGCAACTTAGCATATTCTTCCTGACTTTCTAGCTTTCCAAACTATCTACCTGTTAGAGATCACATTCCAGCTTCTGCAAATATTTTTAAAGTAATGGAACATGTCATGCGAATATATAATCCATTATATATAAATTGGTAAACAATTTGCCACATAGTGCATCATAGCGCAAATGTACATACTGAGGATTACTACACCCACAGTCTGCTCAAGTTCGCCTAATGAAAAAGAAAGCTTACTATGTTGGCAACATTGAACCTTAACTTGTCAATGGCCACAATTAGTAGGGGAGAGAGACCCTCTCAGTGTTTGCTCCTAGGCTCAGTAACTCCCTGCCAGGCAAGATCAGATTCACTTTTCCTCTGCTTTTTACCTACAAGCATGCAAAACCATATTAATTTAAGCAATCTTTAGGAATAAGATTTGATAGGGAGATTATATTTCCTCTATTAGTAGTTCAATTGATATTCTGACTGCATTCGAAATTACATTTTAAACTGGCTTTTTAAAAACAAAATTATTGTTACCCACGTGAAACTCCATTTATTAGACGGAAAGGCAGAGCAGAATCCATAAATGAATAAATGCAATTTCAGCTGAAGAAAAATGTGGCACAATAATAAATCACTATTTCAATACCAATCAATGAATTAATGCCCAATTTTAAACAAATATCCATACCAGTAAAAAATGATAAAAGAAAAATTTAAAAATGACACAGGTAATCCTCGATTTACAACCACAATCGGGCCTGGAATTTCTGTTGCTAAGTGATGTAGTCATAAAGTGGGATACCTCATGACCGCGTTGCTTAGCAACTGCAATCCCAGGCCTCCCCATCACCATAGTTAACTGAGAATTGTGGGTCATTAACTGATCCCAAAGCAAGACAGTCTGAGCTGGTTCCTCCAACCTGGAACCTTAATAAGGGACTTCCTCTATCTTCTGCTGTTGAGCCAGGCTGAGGGCGAGCTTTGCACTATGGATAATAGTCAAAAGCTGTGAGGTACCAAAAAAGACTTTGCTGCTGCTTTCTTTGGTTGGGTGGGGGGAATGTGAAGTTCCACCCCAGATATCTTTAGAAAGGACTTTTTAGCATGATGTGATTCTCGGGCTGTTTTTTATTTTATTTTTTTCACAAGGCAAACCCTAACCCAACAGCCTGGCCAGCCATGCCTTCTCAAAGATGAGGAAGGCAAGCTGGGACCTTGAAGCGCAGGCGGGAGGGGGGGGCAAAAAGGCATAGAGAGAGAGGAGATAGGCAGGTGGTGGGAGTTAAAGCGCCCCTATTGTCATAACTGCAGGCAAGATGCCAAGTGCCCAGAGTTTGATCATGTGACCACAAGGCTCTGCAATGGCAATAAGCTTCTTTGTTCAGCACCATCATAATTTTGAAGGGTCAATTTAAAAAATGGTCACGAGGACTATCTGTAATATTTTGATTATATAATGGTTAAAAAATGGTTTTTATCTTACCCTGAAACTCATTATTTCAATTTAGAAATACAGAATATCCAAAGGTCAATAAACGTATTTACTTAGACTATAGTAAAATATACTATTTTCTTATGCTATTTATACTTTATTATACTATTTGTAATTGACTAATTGAACATAATGGCTGGAATTCTTAAGCAGAAAAATTACTGATGAGTGTTTTCCTCTTATTCTTTCTCTAACTATTAAATAATTGTACTTTACTCCTTCCCTACATATTTAGAATTGAAAGACAAAGTTTTCAGGGTGCCAGCATGTTTCTCACACAGATAAATCTCAAGTGCAGTTTTTTTAGAAAATAAGTAATAAATCAACCTCCACCGGTAGCAAACTACAACCAAGGAACATATAATTCTGTTTCCTTCCACACAATCCATTTCTCAATTTCCTTCTTCTCTCCAGAAAATATTAAAACAGGCTATTTTCCACCCACAATAATTCCCTGTTCTTCTCTCTTCCCCTGACAATTTGTACCAAGATTTCAGTAAGGAAGCCCAGCAGTCTGTTTTCAAAATCTTGGCCAATTCCTGAATATGGAAGAAAAATGCATTTGGATATAGACAAAGTTCTTTCCCCACACCTCTAAACAACCACAGTCTGCAAAATTATACACATTTAGTATGCAGAAGCAAATTACTTCTGAACACATGCTTCAGGCAGGATTTTTAATCAGGCTAAGCTCCCAACCCCTTTCCCTGTGTGCGCACATACATACATATATCCCCATCTTTGTTTTTCCCACCTCTTTTCATTTTTAATATAAATCCCACACTTTTATCAATAAATTAGTTGAGGAGGTGGAAGCCAAAAAGCATTTATGTCACTGAAACTTGCCCTTCCCCTCCTTTTCCAAAACCCTTGCTGAAGCTACAACAGAAAGAGTTAGCCAGCCAAGAATGAAATCTTTTAATTTACATTTATACTGAACACCTTTAGGCCAAATTTTAAGACAGGAACAAATAAGTAAATGCATTTGGAATAATACTTTTAAATGGCCATTTCTCTCCTTGCCTCAGACTACATAATTAATAGTTATGTGAGCAACAGTTATAATTTTGATGTCACCAATTCTAATGGATTGTTCTGGATTCAGATTATATAAACTATTCTGATAGGCAGTTTGTTTTATGACGCCTATTCTGGGTTTAGCTGCTGTTGCTGTCAAATTGCATAGCACAAATGAAAGAAGAGAGGGGTAGTAAAAATGAGGGCATTTGGACAATTATCTTCCCTCTGTGAAAAAGCTTTATAAAACATATGCCACCCCAGGTTCAGCCTTTTGATCAAGGCAGGTGATTAAAAGCTTAAAAGTCTGTCATTGGAAGCTGTATCCTGATTATTACTTATTTCTTCAGGTTCCTAGTTCCATTACTTAAGTTCCCAAATTAAAAGTCAATTCCTAAAACTGGCTGCTTTTCTAAATATATTTCAATGCATACCTTTAATGAACAGCTAAGCATTAATGGAACATTGCTAAACACTTGTGTGACAGATTTAGACTTTTGAAGATACAAACATGTTTATATTTGGATTATACAGAATGGAACAAAGACATTGAAGTGACTAGACTGAGCATTTCAAAATATATGCTTTGGCACTACTGAGTCTATTTTACAGAACACTATGGAACCTCTAAAATAAGATCCCTCCATTAAGCTTGTTAAATCTGTAATTTTGCCCCAAAGCGTAACATCTTTGAAATAAGTTCTCTGGTATACAAAGCAACTCCTGCCAATACAACAGTTCAATAAAAGAATCAGGAATGAATCTGTCTGAAATATAGTTGCCATGCAAAGAGTATTTTTTTTAAAAAAAAAGGGGGGTATTTACATAATTTCTCCAAGCTGTCTCGTGATTTTAACACAAACACAAGGGAGGGCAGGGGGAAGCAACTAAACAGAAACTGTTCCTTTGACTCCAGTAGCAAAAAGACCTAAGTGGTCTTGGCAGATTCTAAGGGTACCAGAAATGAAGCACTCAAGCCTCTGTCCTGTTTAGGGAAGCTACAGGCTAGAAGTGATGTTAATTAAAGTTTTAATTACTGTAACTAAATGACTGGTATAATTACATTATTCTCCTGGAGACCTCAAACTGATTTAGAATCACATACAGAATCTTTGGGTTGTTTTGATTTTTAATTAAACATATTACAAATGTGTGAGGGTTTGCTAGACAGTGGGTTCAGCCTTATCACTTTATAGTTTCTTCTGCTTTCAAGACTTAACCTGACATATGCACTTCGTAGTAGTGAGAATGAATCTATAGTTATGGTCACTTATACTCAGGGCTTTTCTTCTCCGAAGAAAGGTGCCGGAACGCACCCCCGTCGTCGC
>JAOYMU010000098.1:105408059-105423993 GCA_025802295.1 Psammodynastes pulverulentus | reverse complement strand
TGCCAGTACAAGCCAGGAGGGACACGGGTCCAATAAACATGTGGTGGCCTTCAGCCTCCTCGACAACCTGTCCATGTTCTTAAATGAGCTCTTTTTTTTGCTATCCTTTGCGACCAACATTCAAAACTGATTTTCCTAAGTAAAGGAACTTATTTGCGAAAATGTTCTGAAGTCCCAAGTCCTTGCTTCCTTCTTGTCTTACATATTATAACCAATGACTTAAGAATCAACAAGGGCAGGATTGAGCTCTTTATAGGGGCCAACCATCCTCAGCTACTCATTCTAACAATAAGGTGCTGCCAATCGTTTTTACTGCACCATGCTTTTAACTTGCTCTCCCTCTTCCCACTTTCCCCTTTTACATCTTGGGAAGGATTTGACAGAATCTTGTAACATTCTGCAGTTGAAATTGGCAGGTCTTAAATTAATTGACTACAATTTTACACAACAACATGTTTAGCTGAAAATTGGCCTGGGGCCTGTTGGCTTGCCACAGTTCCCCTGACACTTTTCAGAAAACCTAAAAAAAAAAAAAAAAGCAAATCTAGGCAAAAGGAACAGATTGCCTGTGTGACCCACTCCCTGCCAAAATCACTCCCCTCTCTTTTTTTATTCCTTGCTTCTCAGGCCTACTCTAAACTCCACTAATGTTTTCCCAGCTCTCGTTACCGGCTTGTTAAATCATTCTAATCCTCTCCACGGAGTTCTCTCCTATAAATTCCATACAGCTTTCATTTCTACAAGGTTATCAGCCTGCTGGTTTCCCTTAATGGCCACTGTGCAATAATCTGGATACATAAAACTGACCTGAATCTGATTGCGACAACTTCATTAAGAGACAATAATTTCAAAAGGAAAGGGTCCAATAGTCCGGCAACAATATAATAACACTAGCATAACCAAACTCAGATTTATTTTGCATTTCATCCTCAACATTTGGTATAGCTGATCTGGTCAATATTAAATCCAGAGGAACTTGTATCACTGCCAATCTTTTACTTAGTTTAAGCACAATTTGTTATTCATGTCAAAAAGAACCTGAGCTAGTGATTAAAGTACAACTGTTTGAATTTCAGTTATGATTTTGGTCACATTGCAAGATGTACCCATGTTCATGCTTTGACCAACCGAGATGTCATGGGACATGTGGACTTTGTCTTCACAGACTGTGAAATTTTGATTACTTTACTCCTTTAGCTCTTCCTTCCATTATCATCAGGAAGCGGTAATTTGCAGAGAAAGTTGAGATAGCAGGGCTTTGATGAAATGGTAATTTCATTAGATTATTTTTCTCCATAAACTTTTTAAGAACTACTATATGAACTTGGCCATTTTACCCCTGACCTTTGCCATCCCATTTTTCTTTTATGTCATTTTTTTTAATCATAAGCTTATGAACAAGAATGATTTTAACTCTACTAATGAAAGTCCCTTTGGAAATATTTTAAGTGAAAAAGTAGGATAAAAATATTTTACCCCAAGAAGAAGGAAGAAAAGACAGCATAGGAAATTTATAAATTAAGCAGAAAAATGAAGATAACCATAACCTAAGCAGTTGCTTTTTTGGAGGGCGGGAGGCTGTGTTCCTTTCAATTGTGTCCCATTCCTGGAGGCTGCCTGCTTAAGACCCTGCAGTGTTTCCAGCAAGGTTTTTCAGAAGTGTGTTTGCCATTGCCTGCTTAGCGTAGCTTTAATAAGAGGTCAGTTGAAGAAAGACCAAGCAAGACCTACACCAGAAGCAATGGCCATGGAATCAGCCTAGGTTTCACTATAACAACTGGATGCGATCTAGCGATTGAGTCAATCATATTGTGAATCAGGGGTGTCAAACTCACATCATCATGATGGTGTCACGTGATGTATCGTGACTTTTTTCCTGTACACTAAACAGGGTTTGGGAATGGCCAGCAGGTGACGCATCTGGCCCATGGGCCAGGAGTTTAACAGCCCTGTTGTGGATCCTTAAAGTAGGAATATTTAATTGAAAGTTTGAGTCCAGATTCTTGCAGACCACATGACATGTTCCAGGAAGCTGCTTCCCCATCACATAGGCAAGTAATGAAGACCATTCCATTCAGTTCCAACAGTTCAAGAAACTGAGCTGGAGGAGAAGGTCCTTCAAAGCTTCAAATGCCTGATGTTGCCATTGCACAATACAGCCCCCCCCCCAAAAAAAGAACATCTGATTAATTGACTCCATGCTGAAGGACCTCACCAAGTAGAATAGACAGAGGAGCCTTCCTATATAATCCTATTTATACAAAAAGAAAAAGGGATGAGAATTAGATGGTATCTTTACAATTCCATCTGGTTTATTAGTTTGTCAGATAATTTGCTGACTTGCTGACTAAACCAAGAAAATCCTGAAGTATTGTTTCTGAATGTGTAAAGCTACAATCTGTCTCCCCAAAAAGATTATTAGTTTTTAGTCATTCCTTCCTTTCTACAGTACTGGAAAGGAACTCAGAGAGGTAAGAGATAACAAGAACAATACAACTATAAGAAAAAAGAATAATCTGCTTGTAAATACTGAAATATGAAAATGAAAAGATCATTCTCAAACTACCCTCCCTGCAATGAATGCATGTTTGAAACAAGTAACTTGTTGAAGGAAGTAATTAGCAGGGCTTTTTTTCGGCCGGAACTCGGCGGTACTGCGTTCCGGCACCTTTTTAGAGTCCGCGTCACGTGACGCGTCTCAACCAATCGCACGCTATTACTTCCGGGTTTTTTTAACGTGACGGGGGGGCACGTTCCGGCACCTTTTGGTGCCGAAAAAAAGCCCTGGTAATTAGTAATTAGTTTAGCTAGACTGACTGTATTGTTTTTCTTTCAATAATGTATGTGCGGTTGTTGCCCTCCCTTGCTTTCATTATATTTTCCATTTCCCAATAAACTGACAATCTTTATTGTTACAGCTTTGGCTTCACTGCTTCTGTAAGGGAATTTTACATTAAAAGCTTCTCCACATGAAGACTGTACATACAGCTATATTGTGTGTTTCAGGATTGCTATAGTTTTGTTAAGTTTTACAGGCTTATACAGGAAGATCCAAATCACCTCTGTTTTCTCAGATTGAAGAAAAGCTAAGAACACTTCAGTTGGACAAAATAGGGGTATCATAAGGAGTTTAGCCTGACTGTTACCTATTATAATTACCTTTTACAGATGAATCTTTAGAAGGAATCTACCAAGCAAGGCTTTAAATTATCCTTCCTCCAATTTATAAAACATAGATGTGGCTTTAGCACCATCAGCACAGATGTGTGGACTTCAACTTTCAGAATTCCCAGTAAAGATTTTGCTGGCTGGACAATTTTTATTTAACAAATTTATATCGCTGCTCAACTCACACACAGTGATTTCTGGTGATATACAGAAATAAAAAGCCACAATTTAAAACTCCCAATCCCACCCGCTCCAGAAATGGCTTTGTATGAGTCTAGGGCCCCCAAGCTGATAGAACCACAACTTCAGGGATTTTCAGAAAAATAACAAAGGGGGGGAGGCACAATATTATTTCTGAAAGAAAGATGTTCCATGGGAAGGGAGCCACTACAGACAAGACCCTTTTTCTTGCTGCCACCACCTCTATTTCCTTAATAGATGGCACCTGCAACATTCCCTGCTTTCCACTCTGGTGGGCCCGGTAGATGTAATTGGGAAGAAGCAGTTCTTCAAATAACTTGGTCCAAGCCGTGTAGGGTTTTACAGATGATAACCAGCATCTTGAATTGCACCCAGAAGCAAATCAGCAACCAATGCAGCTCTCGCAAATTTGGAAGTGAAAATCCACACATGCTAGAGATTATTTCCAAATTGCTAAAAGGTTTTCCACTCCTCAAGCAAGGAAAAAAACATATCTTGTCCGTAGAAAATAAGGCATCAGTTCAATTCGTAACTTATTGGGATTAGATACCCTCCATATCGCACTAAAACCTTGCCACACTGCACCCTACTATCTTTTCAGGTGAAGATCAAAACAACGTATCTTTCCCTTATCATTTTTCCGTTCAAAATTTCTTGGTCTCAGGCGGGAGGTTTTGTGTTTTTGGGTTTTTTTAGAAATGCAATTGTAAGTCATCCCACAAACAACTGGAAGTGTTTTCCACTCCTGATCATTAGTGATCAGCAGAAACAGGTGAAGTCAAAAGATTGAGCATCTTGTCTGTGATGTTCAGTGCTTAATTCTGTAAGAGAAAGAATTATACTTTCCCCAAACCAGTGTTTCATTTTAATATAAAGGAAATTTGGGTCTGATTCATATGTTTCGTTAGTGTTATGTTTGCAGCTGAGAATGCAAATCTCAAGGGTACCATTTCATAAAACTGGAAAGTAGACTGTATGAAGTAATCCCACATGTTCAAAACTGACATTAACCATTCTTGTGCTTTATGTAGTTTCTCTCCATGTAGGAAATGCTTTCCAAAAATGACTTGTCACACAGATTGAAGAAGTATGCATTCTCAGCAACAAACACACAACTTATGCAATGTATAAAAAGCACTTTAGTTCTGTTTTATTATACTGAAAAGCAGTCTCTTACGCTATGATCATGAATAAATCACTGACAGATGGAAGAACCGCTTAACTCTTTTCCTTCTTATCATTCTGTTCACCACCACCCCAAAAAAAAAATCCCTTTCAAATAAATACTGCAAATTATGACTCATTGACAAAGACAGAAATCTCTTACAAATGATATCTGGAAATTGATCGTGTGAACAAAGACAAGTCAAACAAGCAGAAAGCTACAGGCCTTTATAATCACTATGGAAACAATTGTTTTTGATGTTTTTATGTAAAGAAAGAAAATAAAAGTAAATAACCAAGAGAACAACTGTAACTTAACTATAATTATTATGTAACCATTAAAAAGGGTGGTGAATTATATTTATTGCTCACTGCATTATCTTTTCTGAAAGTTCAATAAAATGTCTTTTCAGTACTATATTCTTTAAACTAGATCCCAAGCAATTGGATTTTACTTGAAAGCAAAAACTCACATGATATTCTACTTTTAAAACTAACTCTTAGTCTAATGCATCCTTATATCCTTTCTATAGTCTCCCCAATCTCACCCTGTTCTTTTTAAAAGTGGCCCCAACTGCAAAAAAGAGTTAGGGAATAGGAAATAACTTGGATCACACAGATTAAATTCAGTCAGAGCCAAAAAAGCAGTTTGTTTGTGAGACTTCATTTTCTTGGATAAACAAAAACATCCTGTGTGCAACTGAAAGCCCTTATAAAAAAATAGTTTTTAAAAAGTCCAGCCAAAAAATCCAGCGTTCCTTTTTTTTACAGCTTATTTTAAAAAGCAAAGAAAGGACCTAGAATGGAATCTAAAAACTGCAAAATAGTTGCTAATTTAAACTACCTACTACTTACTACCCACTGAAGAGAAAGGGATGACTAGCAGCAAGTTAGATGGACTGAGCTATAGGGGCAGTGATGGCACCATTGGAAGACTTGAAAGACCAGATTAGGGACAAATCGTCATGAAGAAAATATATTTATGTGGTCCCTAAGCACTGACAACAACTTGATAAAAAAAAAAGTCAGTCAATCAATTGTGAATGAGATCTTTTACATCAGGAAAAGTTTCCTGATTAACTTGACAATAACAGCAGCCTTCCAAAACAAAGGCTAAGAAATGCCACTTTCCCTGCAGTCCCTCTCAAAGGCCTGATGCAATGATATTCCACTTCATGGGACAAAAATGAAAGTAAAATGAAGATTTATAGGCATGAATGGCTCAGAGTTCCTATCATCAGTCAACCCGATGGCTGCCTAGACCACGGGTATCAAACTCGTGGCGTCACATTGCCATCACGTGATGTTTCGTGACATTTTTCCCATTCACGGGGCTGGTCTGCGTGTGATGCATCCAGCCCCTGGGCCACCCCTGGCCTAGACTGTCAGGTGCTAAACCAGACCTGGTTTGTATGATGTGTTACATACATTGTGGCACACTTAGGCTCCACCTCACAGGTGAATCCTGACTAGAAGCTGAACTATAATTCAGATAGAGAGTCTGAACTACAATATGTATCCATGATTTTGTAATAAGCTGACTTATCTGAACCATGGCTCTTGCAAGCTGGAATCAGCAAATAATCTATGGCTAAATTCCTTCTTCTGATCTCTCAGTATAGAGGGGAATAAACCAGTTGCTCTGTCTCCCATCTCAGACAAGGCTTTTTTTTTCAATTTTAATGTTTAAAAAATTAAACACAGGAAATTAAACTAACCAACGCACAGTTATGAGGACACTGGCCAACTCTCTCATGTGCCAGACTTGGCACAGTGGGGCACGAAACCATTTCATTTGTCTTTTTATTATATTTGTTGTTCCCTGACTCCAAACCAGAGGTGATATTCAGCAGGTTCTGACCAGTTCTGGAGAACCGGTAGCGGAAATTTTGAGTGGTTCAGAGAACCAGCGGTAACCTTCCCCCAGAAATGGGGATGAAGTGGAGATTTTACAGTATCCTTCCCCTGCCATGCCCACCAAGCCACGCCCACAGAACCGGTAGTAAAAAATGTTGAATCCCACCACTGTTCCAAATCCTAGCGCTTAGCACTCCTTACTAAACAGGAGTGCTGAAGAATCGGAGAAAAAGGCCATGCTAATATATAAAGCAAATCATTTGCTTGGTGTCTTCTCTGGGTTATTACAACCTTAGAATAAGCCAGCCTCGAGAGAATGCAAAGAAATAATAAATAAAATAATGTTCTCTACAAGGAGAAGGCTAGAAACATTGCCTTTGGAAAAGCTGCAGCTTAACATCATTTATCTGACCTTTTACAATTGTTGTGCTCTTTAATATATATCATATAAAATTGACATTTTCTGCATTTCACAGGGGGGGAAAAGAATCAGAAAAAAAATTATAGATCTAATGATCATAGAAAAAAATTATTTTACAACTTCATATAATTAAACCGTTACAAGTATGTGTTGGAGTGTGTGTGTAAGAGAGACAAGACAGTGTGCATATATCATGTTAAATATAGTTTGTTTAACAGTGACTTATTAAATGGCTGTGTTTGAAAACATGGTAATCAAAAATAAACAACCATATTAATTCCTATGTATTAACTTTGACAATATTTTTTCAGTTTCACTTATTTCTAAAAGATACCAAATTGTAAAAATACTTCTACAGAAGAAAAACTTACTTTTGTTACACACACACACACACACACACACACACACGACTATTTACAAAAAAATGAAAATTACATGTAATTACAGCTCACTCTTAAAATTGTTAACCCCATACAATCTGCCTTATAATAATAGCTTGCAGTCCAGGAGTTATCAAGTAGACAATTCAATACTGTAGGTCTTTTCTGCATAGCTACAATTATTTGGGGAAGGCATATAGTGATAATCAGGAACATATCGCAATTTACATTTATGGAATGCAATCTTTGATTATTATTTTTTTGTGGGATGTAGACATGCAGACAACATAAAAAGATTGTGTGTGTGTGTGTGTGTGTGTGTGTGTTTCTATATTACCAGAGAAAAACAAAATATTACTAACAACCATTAGCCATTTATTGGTATTATGATAATGATGGTTCTGTAGCTTTGCATATACATGTACATTGATAGCTTCTGCACTGGAGACAAATTCCTTGTGTGTCTATCCATACTTCGCCAAATAAAAGTATTCTATTTTCCTTCTGCCATCCCATATTTAATTCTACATTTTCATTCTAAGATCAAAGTTAAGATGCTTTTTCTCTATCCAGAAAATCCCATTTTTTTCTAGATAAGGATAAAGATAACCTGAAGAAAGAAAATCCTCACTTGTTAAAGAGAAACATGGCTATAATTTTTAGAGTTGAATACAACTACATATTCGTTTGAAAAGCCATAAACACAATAAGAGAAAGGAAGACATGTAGTTGGGAAATAAATATAAAATTGAATGTTGGAAGCTCCGATCTTCCCTACTCTGAAAATGCCTTAGAGGATCTGCTTTCAGGAAGAATGGATCTAGATACTTAATGACTTTTACTAAACATAGTAAGGAACAATTAAGATTGTTAGACATTAATCTCTATATATAAAAGCGAAATACCACTCATCCATCATCACAAAATCTCCAGAATCATAAAGCCTACAAACTTGAAATTTGGCACGTATGTTCCTCTCGGCTTCTAGGTGCTCGCTAAGAAAGGATTTTTCTAAATGACGATCAGAACATTAGTATTTCCTATATTATTATTAACACGCTCGGATGCTAAGGAGTTCTACTTCCCCTCCCTATCTGAAAATGTGTTCCAACTACAGTTGAGCTAAGCCACGCCCAAGCTCCTTGTTGTCTCCTTCTTGCTCACACAGCAAATACTTTTTCACTTTCCAAACAGCCCCACTTCCCCTCCCCACCTGAAAAATCTGTTCCAACTGCAGTTCAGCTCCTTGCTGTCTCCTTCTTACTCACACAGCAAATACCGTTTCACTTTCCAAACACCCCTCAACTTTCTTGCACGCTGACAGGATGCTAGCCAGATGAATACCAATGGATGCTGGTAGGCAGAGGCAAACTTTTTCCCCTTATTTTCCTCCCCAAAAACTTGCCCGATCACATAGTTTCGTAGCGAAGCACGAGTACCCTGCTAGTCCTGTCATAATTTTCTTTTCTCTTTTAGTTATTTGGGGTGGGAGAACTAGTCTCTGAAGACAGCCTTCGGGAATTTGCTTAAAAGAAAAAGAAGTAAGGATATTGTTCTAGTGTACAACAGTTTCCTCAAACTGTTTATATGCAGCACTCAATCTCTCACTGCCCTGTTTTTTTTTACTGCAATCACAATTTTACTGTTTAGATCCAGTCAGACAGAATAACTTGGCCCGAAGCCCTGTGAAAATATAACACAAAGGACTAAAACAAAAATATGACAGGAACTATTATCCCAATCCACAGTTACACAGGGAAGCAAATAATAGCCACATGCTTGACCCAAGCTCATAGCAATGCTGACTCTCATTGTTTCATTTATTTCCAGTGCTGGAGGATGCCAGCCAGATTTTTCTTTGAGGCTGAAGCACAATTTTATTGTTTGTGTGGCTATCATGTGCCTGAGGATTTGTCCCTGGAATGCACAAAAAGCTTTGCAGGCAACAAAAACTTATTGAAATTAAAGTCTGGTGAAAGGGGGAGATTCTTTGATTGCCCTTATATGAGAAATTTAGGATTTGCACATGGCCATACCCAGGGCTTTTTTTCGGCCGGAACTCAGCGGTACTGCGTTCCGGCACCTTTTCCAAGTCCACATCACGTGACGCGTCTCGACCAATCGCGCGCTATCATTTCCGGGTTTTTTTAGCGCAACGACGGGGGTGCGTTCCGGCACCTTTCTTCACAGAAGAAAAGCCCTGGCCATACCTATGCCTTTTGTTAGGCTTGGTTAATTTCCATTAAGCCTAATTAATAAATAAAAAGTATACCTACCTGAAATACGGTACATTTTTATTTTTAAATCTGCATATCATTGTTCACTTAATAAAAAATCATTCTATTTTGGCTACCAGGCTGGTTGGGGGTGGGGAGAAATCCTTGTATTTCTTTTAAGGCAGATTTCTGTGAGGCAAGACAATGTTTCATACTAGACATGGAGAAAGCAGAAGCAAGAAATGGAAGTCATCCCAGATTAATTAATAAAAGATAACAGAATGATTTTATCGATCTGGCAAAAGCCCAATTGTGAAGCTTAAAGTAACATGGAAAACAGAATGTTAGATTCCAGATACATAGATATTTTAGTATTTTTGAATAGATTTATGAAAACTGGAAGGAGAGGAAATGCATTATACAGTTTCTGTTCCACTTGATACATTTCATGAATACCTAACATAGCCAAACTGTTTACTTAAAGACTGAAGAATTGTTTGAATAATTTTAATAATAAGAATAATTTTCACCAATGAACACTAGGCAACAGGTTTCCTATACAACAGCCGGCAAAATACTGCAGACATGAATACTAAGCACTACCATCCTTTGAAGTCCAAAATTTGTCATTCCTTTCCAACAGTTCGAGCTCCTGTGCTAAGATGCAAAATTGTGCCATAGTGCAAACATTGCTTCAGTTAAATTCCCTTTTCCATCTTAAATGTCTGTAGACTGAAATTCTGAAAAATCTTCATATTTCATATGACAGAATCTTAAATTTAAAAAGTTTGTGTTGTTGTTTTTTTAAATTTAAGATTCATATATTCTTTGTGCAGAAATTCTTGAGATAGAAAGTCATTGAATGCAGGAAGGTTCAGAATGAAAATAGCCACAATGCACAATTGTAAGTCATAATCTTTTCCTGTCACTTTTAGCACTTCCCTTCATTTTTATGAAATGAAGGGTTGTTTCACAAAACAATGTTTCCTGCATGAACTCTTCTGTCCTGAGAGTAGTGATGTGAATCATCCTTTCTACGTCTGAATTCATTCAGTTATGCAACATTGAGGCAGTGCATTTTTATTTTTTTGTGCAGATAATGAAATATGTCTAGAGCAAATAGTCTTATTTTATAAATCAGGGCTAAAGTTGGGGCTTTCTACTGCTCGTTCATATTAAAGTCATATAAAATATTTACCATCCTAAAGAAAGGAGCAATACACATTTGCAAATACATCATATGAAATGCCACATTCTCTGCATGCCTATGTAAATAGTTAAGACCATTTATTCAAATGCATTATGTGGACTCCGAACCATTCAGCTAAATTATACAGCTGAATTCTGGGTTCATTCATTTGTGTTTTAAATTTTGTGGATTTACTGCCAATTGATGTGCCATCATTTATTCATGCAAACTTTAGCAAACAGAAAATTCTGCTAAACGATGAATCATAGAATTTATCAGGCACCTTTCTAATAACAGAATGTCAGATATACCACCCCAAGTGACAGCACTGTAGAAATGCCAAAGCAATCATGTCAATGGTGTTGCTCCATTCCAGATTTTGATGGCTTCCAGATGTTGAAGTATTTCAGCTTCTAACATAAGTTCGGTTTGGTTCTATTTTTATTTTTTATCAATGCTGGGAAGAAAAAGTTGTAAAAAAATGTATTGTTTTCTAAAGTGCACAATTTTAGATAGGTCCTATTATACAATATCTTTTTGTATATGGGTTTCCTACATACCCATTTTACTATGTATGTATATGTGTTTATATCTGTCCCATGTGCATATTTTTATGTACATGAAGAAATGGAACACTTTGCACAGAACAACCTGTTTCTAGCATACATATGGGCAATGCATATGCTAGAATGCCTACAATATGAACATATATATATATATATATTTGTGTGTTAGGACACACAAATCTCAAACAATAAATTCAACACCAAAATTTTGGGAATAGAAATTTCTGTTTAAAGAAGCAAGATTGGTAGGTAGGACAATTGTGCAATAATTAAAAATTAGATTGTTTTTCTATCCGCCTGTGAATGTGTCGCTTTGCCTGAATATTACTGGTCAATAGCATCAGCAAACAGCAAACAGCCTGAAGGTCAATCTCCAATGCCTCCTTTGGTTAGGCCTTCTGTCTCTGGCATCATCTGAAACCAATACATAAATTCCTACCATGTCAGGCAGGAATCCAACAAAAACGTTAATGTTATCCCCCCAAAAATGTACACCTGTGAGAGAAAAAAGGAAATCCCAATCCCATCCACTGGTGTGGATGCTGACCTTTCAACTTTCTTTCCATCACTCTTATTTGTCAATCTTGGCAACACATTCATGACCACTTTCACTTGGAAAAATCTGGATTCAGGAAGCAGAACATTGTAGCCACATGTCACAGTATTATTAATACTTTAGCACCATTGTTGGTTTAAAAAAAATTAAATTAACCTTGAAAGTAAAAGTTTACTCATTACTATAATCTCTCTTGGCTGGAGGTAGAATATACTACTGATTCATCGCTCATAAAGGCAACTTGTTTGCTCTGGTTCAAAATTTTACACTTAGGGGAAAATGTTGCTGAATGTTTTATGGATCTTTCTCTGTTGTCTACCATAATTTTCTTATATATTATTAAGCTACTTAAGAATTCCACCAGAAGCAGTGACCAAGATCTTCCTGACAGCTTTTCTATGAAGTTGCTAATCATTCAGTCTAATCAATATGAAGAACAGTTGCAGGAATTAGGTTTGTCTAGTCTAGTGAAAAGAAGGAACAGGGATGACATGATTGTAATGTACCAATATTTGAGGGGCTGTCAACCTATTTTCCAAAGCAAGATAAGAAACATGGATGGAAACTAATCAAAAGAGAGAAGCTACCTAGATCTAAGTAGAAATTTCCTAACTGTGAGAACAATTAACCAGTTGAATAGTTTGCCTTCAGAAGCTGTGGGTGCTCCATCACTGTAGACTTTTAAGAAGACTTTGGGAAGTCACTTGTCTATAATGGTGCAGGATCTCCTGCTTTAGCAGGAGGTTGGACTAGAAGACTTGCAAGGTCCCTTCCAACTCTGTTACTCTGTTATTTCTCTTAATCCAGGTGACATACTCTTGCAAACTTCAACACATGGAAAGCGCTCAGTGACAAAAATGCTGGATGGAGTTTCTTAACCCAAACCTGGAACCGGGAAAACTATTATACTGCTACTGCCTTTTTCAGTTAGCTGTCCATGACCTCACAACCTTCATAAAGTTTCCTGCACAGTGTTTTCCTTTTAAAATAACCATGCTGGATGCCTATACAAAAAAGGTTAGGAATTTCATTTTTTTTCCTTTATAGCTGGATGGCAATACAAAGCAATCACACACCTGTAGCTTTGCAAGATGAAGCTGTTCTCAAACAGGATTGGAGGGTGGATGGAGGGAGAAGCAGGCAGATAATATGATGAGCTCAGGGACATATGGATTTGGTGGACTGTGAAAGGGCAGTAATCTCAGGATACAGGAATGGAACAGATGCTGCAACCACAGTTGTGATGGAGTGGGATACTGGGTTCCTGTGTCCTTCTTCTACAAGACTGGTCTGTATCAGGAGATCTCCATTTACATGAGTTGACTAGTGAAAGGGATAGAAAGAATTACTTGGAAGATGAAAATTTTTATGACTGCTTCAGTATGGAAGCTGTCGCATCCTTTCTCAGTGGTGTGCAGCAATGTAGACAGTCCTCGACTTATAACCATTCATTTAGCAACCATTCAAAGTTCAAATGGCACTGAAAACAGGGACTTATGACCAGTTTTCACACTTACGGTTTTTGCAGCAACCCCATGTTCATGTGATCAAAATTTGGGCACTTGGTAACTCACATGTATTCGTGACAGCTGCACTATCCTGGGGTCATGTGATCACTATTTGTAACCTTCCCAGCTGGTTTCCAACAAGCTAAGTCAATGGGGGAAGCCAGTTTCACTTAATGACCTCATGATTCACCTAACAACTACAGTGATTTGCTTAACAACTTTAGCAAAACAAAAAAGCCATAAAATGGGGCAAAACTCACTTAACAACTGCCTTGCTTAGCAACAGAAATTTGGGGCACTATTGTGGTTTAAGTCAAGGACTACCTGTACTTTTACTTTTTCCAACCGTCAATAACCAAGTTGCTACTTTTGTTTTGTAGTTATTTAAACTTAGAGAGAAATACTTAAGTGTTCAGTTGTAGGTTTGGCTTTAGTTTGCTATAAACTTTTTACATCTAATACTCTTTTATTGCTTTATTTTATAATCTTACTAATTTACTGTTGTTTTATTGTATTTTGTGGTTTGCTGTATGTTATGACCTGTGGTTACAACAATAACTTTAATTACTTCCTTTATTTATCTTTGAATCAACTTGGAATACCTCAGTTTCATATGCCGTCTGAATAGATCTCCTTCAGCAGTTCTCAAACTTTCTTTAGACCAGTGACTCACAACATGTCCAGCTCCTTTCAGCTTTTGTGGCTGAATGATTGAGAAATACTCTGAGGTCGCTACAAGGGCAATCTCACTTTTTCCCTCGCTTTTTTTTTTCTCTACACATGAAAAATAAATGGGGCTAGTAGATCTTGAACTCGTTTCATTCCCAGGCCACACCTTATTACAGCGAGACATTTCTTGGCTCAGATTCAGTGGTCACACACCATTTAATGTGAAGAACAGTGTTTCCCAACCTTGGCAACTTTAAGATGTGTGAACCAACTCCCAAAACTCTAGAGTAGAAGTCCACACATCTTTAATTTACTACGGTTGAGAAACACTGGTTTAGTACATCTCACAATTCATTCATGTCACAATTTATTCAGACCCAAAATTTGTGTCTAAGAGCTTCCCAATCTCCAAATTCAAAATTGACCCCCTCCCCAGTTACTATATTCCCTGCCCATCTTTCTTATATGCTTAGACAAGCTCACATGTTGTAAAGTTTAAAAAAAAGCTCACTTACTAAAAAGGCGTATTTTCTTTTTACAGTAAATCCCTTAGAAGGCTGTACTTAAAGTATAAATTACAACATAATCATATTCCATGCTTTCGTTCCCCTTCCCCCCGTCCATGCATGCATCAACAAAAGATCTTCCTTCATGAAAAGTACAACTTAAATCGCATCCATTCTTTATCTAAGTTTTAGAGTAGGTCTCCTTCTAAGACTTTGTTCATGTGAGGCCCATTCATCTACAGAACATTTTGCTCATTAAAGATATTAAAACATGTTGCAGCAATACCCATAACTCTACTTGCTTTTCATCTAGAAAAGCTCAAACCAATGGGCTCTGCAGCACTAGCTGTGTGGGCTCAACGTAATGCAAAAGATCAACAACCAGAATCTTCTCATTTCTGTTGCCACCTCTGATGCCAGGGCCTCTGTTGCTTCATTCCACCTTGACTCAGTTTCCCCATTCACACCCCCATTTTAATTACCATGAAGCCCAGATTAAATTTAATGAATAGTTTGGCTGTTACAATATAGTTACCTTTATGGGCAATTTGATGAGACCTCATATTATCTGGAGGAGATTTATACACATACGACATTTTTCATAATATATCACCCACTATGAAATTTTTATTGCTATTCCTTTTTAAAAGGATTCTATTTAAACTTAATTAACTTTAATATGAAACAAAGATTTTTTTTTTTGCTAAAAAGCAGGTGCTCAGCAAAGTTCTGGATATTGGGAAATACTGGGACCATCATGAGCAGAGGTGGGCTGCTGCTGGTTCAGACCGGTTCACTCGTACCAGTAGTTCCAACCACCAGCTGGTCCTGCCCACCCTGCCCCAGTGCTATGCCGTCCTATATCTCTCTCTCTGGCTCGCTCGCCCCACCCACACAGCTCAGCTGATTTCTGTGCCTCACCAGCTCTACTCACCATGGATATCCAAGAAGGTGCTGGAAGCCGCGCACATGAAATTGCCATGTGTTTGAAGCCATGTACAAGTGCGCGCTCACATTTTCCGGTTCTGGACTAGGCGAACCAGTTGTTAAATTATGTGAAGCCCACCTCTGATTATGAAGATGCAACAAATGTTTTTCGCACCTTTTTGAGAGAACAAAAACTCAATTGGCTAACTTCTTCTTTGTAATATGCTTATTTTAATCTTGTACCAGAAGCAGGAAAGATAGATAGTTTGAGAAAGGAGTGAAGGAATCCATTTATGCCAAAGTGGAAAACCCTTCTTTCAAGAGAGGTGGCAACCTGTCCCTCATTTTTATGCTGCTCTTTCAATATCCCCAGGAAAATTAAGACCATGGCACAGGTTCACCAGGGGGAGTCACATCTAATGGGGGTAAAGGATTTAGGAGTTGGAACATTTTCATCCCAACAACTCTCTGCGTACTCTTCTAAGAAGCCTATCTAAATTAGGTGAGACATGAAACCTCCCTAGTGGACATACAGTGGTACCTCGGTTCACGAACGCTCCGGTTCACGAACAATTCGGTTCACGAACAGAAAATTTCTTAAAAATA
>JAOYMU010000098.1:105369376-105385470 GCA_025802295.1 Psammodynastes pulverulentus | reverse complement strand
ATGAGGTGGGGGCTGCAATGGGCTGGGGGCTGTATATTAGCTGTCTCTGATGTCTCCACTTCAAAGCGAGCAAAGAATACATCCTGAAATATTAGTTTTCTTTTTTCTTTTTCTTTTTTTTAGCATATTGTTTCTCTTTCTTTTAGTTTTACATAAGCATATAACTTTCTTTTACGAAGCTTTATAACATGTGTTTGTGTGAGAGAGACTAACCATTATTGATTTTGTTTTAAACAGTTCAACAAAAATGTATGTGTTAAGAAATAATTACTCATGATTTCATAACTACAAAAAAAACTGAGCCAGTTTTGTTTGCCAAGAATCTCAAAATAGTGCACATAAACTTCAACTCTGAAGACATCACAAATGTAAACAATCTCAATGTTAATGATACAGAAGGAAACCACCCACTCTTTAGAATGTACCAAACTTTAAAAAAGAACTTACTCAACAACAAAAATAAGCTCATCTTATGACTCTGAAACTTCGGCTTAGAGAACAAGACTATTCTTTGTGTTATCTGAAAATAAAGCTTCTATACTCTGTTAAATGAGAAACTAATCCTGGAAGTGAGGAAAATAACTGAAGAACTTTGCCAAATATGTGCACATCACTGTTTTTAACAACACTAAAAAAGTGAATCAAAGGATCATTTTAAAATAATCCAATTGCAGAAACCATGTGATGGAAAAAAGGGCCAGGCAATGCAGACTACATATTACTCATACGATGATACACAGGAAAACATGCAAGAAATGTCAGACTATTTGCAACTTTCCAAAATTACTAAAAAAAAATGCCCTCAAGTAGAAGTCTTATTTAATGGTTGCGTCAGGGAAGGGAGAGAAGGCTCATAATCATCCTCATTATTTTAGTGCGTAGCCCAATTTTCTGTCCACTGAGTAAAATACTCTATGAACAAGCAGGACTAAATCTAAAGAATTGCGCCTTAAAAGCTCTGGTTAAAAATTGTCTTAATTCTCTTTCCTGGGAGTGCAAAGAGCGGTGGTTACTCGATAAAATTCTTGAGACAGTGTATTCCATAACTTTAAAGGTCTCCTGAAGGAAAATTTCTCTGGCAAATACAATGCTTTGACGTTTCATTGTTATCCCTGAGGTAGGCAGATACTAAACCAATACTTTCAACGCTGACTGTAAAATAAGAACAAGGATCCATATGGTAAAGTGAGGTGGGGCAGGGAACCTGGCAAACACCAAGGGAAGAGATCAGTAGAGACAGTTCTGTCTAAAAGCACCATGCTATCTTTTATTCTCTGTCCTAGGAGGACAAAATGAAGTGTACAGATGGAAGAAGATTCCTCATCTATTCATCATAAAGAATAAGATAGTTTACATCTTATCCAAATAACAGAGAGAAAGAATACAAGATTTATCCCCCTTCTCCTCAACTATAGATTTCAGAAGGGTTTAATGATATCTTGTAATCTCTCAGGGTAAACCCAAGATTCTAGAAAATGCGTGTTTACAAATATAATGAAGATAAAATGTTTTGTCATGGAAAAGTTATCAGTACTGAGTAGTTGTTTCTGCTTGACTCTATAAGAAATCTGTTAAGGCAATTCACTAATTTCTAAACTGGGAAATCTACATTTTTAACAAAAACATTCAACCTATTTCTCATGTACACTAATCATGAGTCTCCTTATCTTTTAAATCATCAGTCAGCTGATTATAGATTTTTTTTTCAAATTCATTTGCTGACAAATTGATAGTAAAACTACTAATTCATTACATCCCTCACATACGAAGGAAAGACGAATCCTCAACTAATGTATTTAGCCAATGCAGTAGAGAAAGGAGCAGATACACTCAATTACCCCACTAACTAATATATCTCCACTGTTCCCTTATAGGCTCCTCTGGAACTAATTTGCTGTTTTGTGGCTTTCCTCATTCTCTTACATTTACAGCAGCTTTTCCTCAATCTGGCCTCTAGACAAGAAGGACTTTGGTTGGGTTTCTGCAACAAGGTTACAGAAGGCTGTTCTGAAGAGATTTTCCACTGGACTTAATCCTAATCTCTTGACACCAAATCGTACTGTGCTGTGTTCACAGAACTAATCCACTAACTAAACTGACTCTAAATCAGCTTCCTACATGCCAATTTAATATTCTACCTGTCTCATATTGATGGCTCATGTTCAACTTATTGATAATTACCTCCCTCATTTAGTGCTTCATGAACCTCCAAACTTTATATAGTCACTTGATATATTTTTGTCCCAAAATATAACATGTTGTGCTTCTTCCTGTTGAAAGACATGTTGCTCTCTGTCTATCTGAGCTAGATTAGATTGTTCTCTTGTTCTGCTTTTCTGGGTATTGGCCAGTCGTCCCAATTTTATGTTATTCACAAATCTGATGAGTATTTCATCAATCCTATTATCCAGGTCACGAATAGAAATGTTGGATAATAATGGCCCCAAGAAAGATTCCTTATTACTGCTCTCCAGCTCAATGTTTCTGAGTGTGGTCAGCCAGTCAGTTGAATGGAAAGAGATTGAATATGTAAATGCCACAGATTTTTTTTTCTCTGTTTTCCAAAAGATGTGACTTGTTGTCTCCTTACTTTGTGATAAAACCAAAAGACAAAGTAGCAGTAAACAGGGCATCTAGAGACGATTATTTCCGAAAGATATCCACATGACTATTTAATTACAAGGTTGAATTTAAACTTCTTCATGGAGGGCTCTTTCCTGTAGTGTTGTCTCCACTCCCTAATTCCTTCAAAGCATTTTGAAGTCAGCCATGTGATGTTGCACTCTTAAGGACCTCAGAAGGCTGAAAATAGGCAGGGAACATCATGAGTCAATCAGCACTCTTTCCAGCTAAATAACAAGACAGTGCAAAAAATCACATCATTTGATTAGAGTCCTTATTCCAAAATCCCTCTGCCCCTGTTCCCGTTCCCCACAGAAGATGGAAAAATAAATTAGTGGCATTCCCTTCACAGTGTTTTCAATATGTGCTATGTCTGTGTGTGTGTATGTGTGTGAGACAGAGAGAGAGAGAGAAAGAAAAAGAGAGATCTCATTTTAAAAAACTTGAGTTACTGGTATGAGAGGAAAGTGTGAAAACGCCATTCTTCCTCTATACAAACTGACTCTTGTGATTTTGCAGCCGGACATTTTTCCAACAGCTGCAACTGTTGGAAATTATTGTAAGTTGCAATGCAGGGACTCCATGTGTTTAGGAGCACCAGGAGTAATAGTTGAGCTTAGAAACTAACTAGGAAGCAGGGTACAGCAAGAGTTTGAGGCAGAAAATCAAGCTCTGGGGTTTGGCTAACGATGGTGAAACCAACTAAAGTATCGAGGAAGGAGTAGCAGAACCTGAAGGCAGAGTTAAAAGAAGGCTCAGCCTAGTAACCCTAAGTAGTCACAAGCAGACTTAAGTCCATCCTCCCACCCCAATCATTAGTTGAGAAAATTTCTGTGTACAGGGTTTTTAGCAATAAATCAATTTATCGTAATTGGACCTTGAATATGTGGACCTTCTCCTGGCACCAAGTTTCCTAAAAAATATAGTAGAAAGGTACGACAGGCAAGATTTCCACAGACAGAAAAGTGGAGCCCTTCAGCTCTATAGTGTTCCCAAACTGTAGACTGGAAAACAGAATTCAAATTGTTTCACCATGAACTGGAAGAAAATAAATCTAGCAGCACAGTAAACCTAGAAACTCTATCATTCCAAAAGGGGAGAAAAGGTTTTTTGGTAACTGCTATAAAGAACATCCAAAGTCACTTCTTTAACTTTCTTTTTCCTCTTTTTTTTTAAAACTGTACTGTTTCTAGAATATTTTCCTTTTTTCTTTTCCCACTTTTCTTTGATATATTTATCTTTTAATTATATAGAAACTCATAATAAAAATTATATGTTTAAAAAAAGATCACTGCCCAGGGTAAATAGCATGATTATGCTAATGCCAGGTCTGCACAAAATCCCACACATGCAGAGCCTCAGACTTTCTGTGTCAGGAACCTGCTCTCTGTATTTGGGGATTTCAATACTTCTGTGCATAAAAGGCAACTGTGCCTGAGAAAGAAGAAAGGATCACCCAAGTGCTTTTTGATAAGAGTCCTAATTTCACAGAATCACTTGGTGATATGTATATATTGGCCAAGGTGAAGAAAAAGGAATATGAGAGTTTGTAGCAGGACTTTTCTTACATTGCCGTAAAGATTTTTTTGTGCAAAACTACAGTATCTACCATATTTATTATTTCTTTTTAAAAAAAAAAGGACAACAAAAATTATGGATCGGTCCAAGAAACAAATCACTTTCTTTAATGACAAATTTAATCAAGGCATGTTTTACAGCCAATCCAATTCCATGGAAGGAAGCGCTGGAGTAATCCCAAATTTTGAAAAGCAGAAAGCAAAACATTAAAAAAAAAAGAGGGCTTCTAACAGAGGCAATTCACACTTTCACAGCACTTTCACTAAACTGAGGAAAGCAGCTTCCCAACATGGCGATGCAAGCTCTACCCCTTTTATATAGGCATGCCTGCACAAAAGGGACAGAGCCTGTGTCACACTGGCACAATGCTGCTTTTGTTATTTGTCTATCCCCACCCTTGCAGACACCTCTGGCCTCTAAACTGGGGAAGAACTGTATTTATGTACATTTGCATGCATATACAAAGAGAGAAAGGGATGAAGCAATGGAAAAAATACTACAGCCTAAGAAAGCTGTTACTTGAGTCTTAATCAAAGTCAAGGAAATAACTAGATCCCCATTACCTTTCCATGTAGGATCCACTTATTCCATCACATCTGACTATTTGCCTGAGGAGGAGGGCATGTGCAAGGATATCCATTCCCCACCTTTTGACCACAATGGCAATAGAGACTTACTTTCTTCTAAGCTTTTAGAGAGTACAAACTGGGATATTTTCACTTAAAAATCATCTTCTCTCTCTCTCTCTCTCTCTCTCTCTCTCTCTCTCTCTCTTCCACCCAATCTGCAGAAAAGAAATTTCAAATGCTAAAGGCCCAGATGGGGTGCTTCCCAAAAGCCAAGTAATGAAGGGAAAGAAAAAGGAGCTGTGGGGACTCAACAGATGGTACAGAAGGATCCAGAAGGCAGAAATACTATGCATATTTTTTGTTCCAGGTCTTAAAGATACAATATCTGTTTGTCTGCTCAATGGACTCACCAGAAATCAATTGCTTTAAAGAAGATTAAAGAAATCACACTATTAGCACTGCAGCTAAATTAATTGAATTTGTCATGGAAAATTCTATTCCAATTTTTTAAGGAGTGCTCTTCTAAAATGTGTACTGCTTTAATGTGAAGAATTACAGGGTGTTAATTTTAATTATTATATTTTTGTCATATCTATTATTTTATAAGTAACACAAGGCAGCAAACATACTTAATACTGTTTCCTCTTCGTATTTTTTCCACAACCACAAACCTGTGAGGTAGGTTGGCCTGACAGAGAATGACTGACCCCAAAATACGATAATCCATCTCCAGTTAAAGATAGATAGGAAGAGGCATATAAAGAAACAGGGAGGAAGGAAGAAGGGAAATGAAAAAAAGAAACAGGATGAGGAAGGGCAGGGCAGGGCAAGGGCGAGGCTACAGCTGCCACAGGTGCTGGCTGGCAGGCTATCTTCTGAGGAGCAACTGTTTCAGAGATGTCTATGGAAGGCATCAAGGCTTCCTGGGACAAAGGAGCTCTCTGTTTGCATCTGGCACCCTAGACAAATGCAAGAGGGCAGGATAACATGAAGAGAGGAGCCTCCTATCCATGGAGGATGCAAGCTCTGAAAGGGGAGCCCTGATTACAGCACAAGGACATGAGCTCAGAATCTTCTTTAAATCCATCATCCACAGAAGGCTTGTCTTTCTTTCCATTTGGCTTCTCTTATTACACAATCCCTACACATACTTAGGCAAGAAGCAGCATTGTCTATAGCTGGCAAGAGAAGCAACGATGGGGGTTCTCTAACTGGAGATGTACTACAGAGGCACCCATGCATTTGTAAATACAACAGTTTTCCCTGTACATCTGTGTTTTTGTAAGACAAATGAGCCATGGCATGGCTGGGCTGTTGAAAGACCTCATTCAGGGATAAGGTACAGCAGCTTAATGGTAAGGAAAGGGGTTTTTTTTGCATAGTATGCTATGGGATAATATATTTCTGAAATACATTTTTAATCTAGCCCATACTCTGGATATGAACTTTAGCCAGTCCTAACTGAAACTTAAGACATCTCTTTCTAAACAAGCCTTCCTTCTCATTCCCGCCCTTCCCTAACATGGTCATTTGAGTTTATTAATCACTGTTCTTGTTTTACTATGAATAAACAATCCATAATTCCATTATCCATAAACCTGAATCGATATATTCATGTCAAAACTGAGCAGAACTAATCTAGATCTGGGACAAAAATTGAATTCAATATTATTGAGAATATTTTCAAAATTATGATAATCAAAGATTGGTTCAAACTAAACCACTTTTTGCCAAGTAACTATTCCTAACCAAAGGAAGGAAAATAAGTGTTCCATGTCACAACTAAAAGAAGCCTCCTTCTTCTCTAACAACCATGCAGGAAAACACAGCGTATTTTATATTTAATGCAGGCCATTCCCCTTTACCCAACTTTTTTTTTATTCTGCATAGTGATATTTTCAAGGGAAGGCAGATGAGCTTCTTCTTTTCCAATTTGTACAAGTAAACAACTCTGCATTGTAAAAACCTAAGCAGGGATATTTTCCCCAGACCCCTGAAATTCCTAAATATGTCTCCATTCTAATGTCTGTATAGATTCTCAGTCATCCAGGTCATGGTTGTCCTGAAGGATGAGTGGCGAAACGTCTTCAAAGAAAAAACAAGAAAGTCCAGTTGCCTCCTGAAAAAGCACCTTTGGGATCTCCGTTCCGATATTCCAGGCTTCAGGGTCGGCAGTCTCATAAGTGGCTGCCAAGGGAAAGTCTGAGCTAATTGTTCAGCACCCAAGGGAAGCATCCTTTAACCAAACCCCACCCACTCCTCATGCTCCTAAAATTCCTTCTCAATGGATGTATCTGTTCCGCCTCCCTTTTTAGGATCAGAGAAGCGAAAATCGTAAGATATGAAAGGAATTTTTCCCCCTAGCCATATACTGCCAGGCTTAGCCTCCTTGCCAAGGAGACAAAGGGAAGTGTTGGCACAAGCTTTCTTGCTTTTAAGCAAAAGGATTAACAACTCTGCCAGGAGACAGAAACAGTGTTAATGTCCCACATCACATCCCCAGCTACTGCTTGTCGCCAAACTTCCATCAATTCTCTTGGACTGCGGAGAATTCACTCATTATTCCTTTCTCTCTTTTGCTCACTCTCCCTGCAGAGTGAGCGTCTCTGCTCAAAGGAAGTGGCCTCTGATTATAATAAGTCTTTTAAATTAAGTCCCTTTTAATGTATTTAAATGTTCAAACATTATAATAGCCCACTAACTAGCGCAGATATTGGATTTTAAAAGCAACAAGGAATCAATGCAACCAATGAACCCTTATTTCAGTGAGTCACGCAGGAACCCGTCTGCAATAGTTTGCAGCTAGAGGGATCACCAGGAGCTGAGCTCAGGTCAAGAGCGTCTTGTCTTTCTTTGTTAAGTCTCCTGAAACAATGGCTTCAGTTTCTCCCAACGATGTTGTTGTGACCCTAGCAGTAACAGCTGTTTCACGAGGTCTACTTTTCTCGAGGTGCCTGTTCATCCCTATCCGTTCTGCATCTCTAGGGCAACCACTTAGGAAGGACAGGGTGGAATTTTGTTTGGAAGGTCTGTCTACTCGAAGGAGGATATGAAGGTCCAGAGTTCCTTAGGCGGATCAGGTAACTGCTGAAAGGCTATTTTTCCCATCCAGTTAGCTCAGTCAGACAGCTGTTACAGAAAAACAGCTGCACTCTCAATATCCCCCTTGAGTTCCACCCACACCACTACTTCAAGGTTGAAGCAAAAGATACTACCCACTCTACAAATTAATATAAATTCATATTCAGAAGGCCAATCCTGCTCAGATGTGATTATAAAAGCAATTCACTCCCTATTTGCGTATTGGCATACATGCCAGGGCTTTCTTTCCTGTATCTTTTCTTTAAGGATTTGTTTAGATTCTTTTTTTTTTTTTAGTATTGCAAATGGTTTACAAAATCTTTAAACACACACATACACACATTTCCCTTACCAATCAACTAATCTGGGCGTTTCAGCGGAGGCTGCCATTGCCCTTTTGCTATACATTTGCTTCATCAGCCCTTCAAGGAAGTCAATCGAATTGGCAAGGATGAAAGAGAAAGAGAAAATGTAGGAACTATATAAGGGTACGTGGAAACTATTACACTCAGGGGAAATTTGCCAGACAAAAAACAATCATCAGCAATCACAAGGGATACATAACTGAATGCACAGCACATTGTCTCAATAGTTTCATCAATCGTCCTCCCACACTTCCTCTACAGAGTTGAACATGTACAACCCTTGCAGAGAACTATTTAAAATTTGCAATTTGAAACTCAAGTGGAAAAGCAAATGGTAGAAACAAGACACCTGCCACTTCAGATCAAGCATTGATCAGAAAGAGATGACAATCTGCTACCGTTTCTCCCATCTTTGTGGCACCAGACAGAACTTTTTGCAACATAACATTTCTTATATAGTCTACTTTGTTCAGAGGCTATCTGACATTATATACTTTTTTGGGGATTGGAGAAGAGAGGGAAAAATGAAGATTAGATCTCAAGGCTTAGAAAGAAAAAAATAGTCTAATTTTGAAATTAAAGAATGACCTAACTATTTGAACAAAACAGAAATTCAGGCTAGTAACTGAAAAAAAAATTGTAAAATTAGATCTTATTTTTTCCTCATCATTCAACATCTCTATATTGAAAAACCAAAGCTATTAAGGTACATAACTGAGAAGGCCTTATTTTCCTGAGCGGCTGGGAGATTTGCTCTGCATAATACAATCTTTCCTTTGTACAAATAATCCACAATAGCATCACAATCCATGTATGTGCATTCATAGTCATACCTGAGCCATACCTCATAACTTCAGACATGTGCCTGCTTTCCTAGCCAGCTGTAGAAAATTTAACTCATGAAGCAGCTGTGAGATCCTCTGAGTAAAATCATTCCAGGCAATAAATTCTGACAGAGCAGACCAAAATCACTGCAGGTAGCAAATGATAGGAGGCCTGGGAGAGCAGGTGTCTTGCACTGCCTCCCCCCACCCCCCTCATAGCTGATTTGAGTTAGGCCTTTTGTATAAAATGGCAAACTCTGGCTATTCCAAATAAAGATCTGGAGCCACTTTTAAGGTATGGTTCCTAATTATAACACTGGTCTGAAAGCTACATCCTGATATGTGTTCCTCTCAAGCTTGATATTTCCCCCCACCTGTCATTTGCCTGATAAAGTGATTTATATCCCCATTTTAAATACAGAGTTGTGAACAAGACATATGGTTGCAAAAAAAATGAAGCAGAAGCAGCAACTTTACTTGTAGAACACGACACCTAGGTTTCCACAATATCACAGTACTACATCCTTGGGGTTTCACACTTTTTCTAGCGTTGTGCAGCTATGGCTTGAAGTAAAGAACTTCAAGATTCACACTTTTTGAACCCCACTCACAAACAAAACATCCATTCTCTACTTACAATAGATCTACAATGGGTTGAGCACATCTCCTAAAATAACCCTCAGCTTGGCCATGGGCCAGCCCCAGCCTTCCGCATCCACTAAATGGGAAATCAGCATCTTGCTTGCTCTCAATCTGCAGCAGTAAGAAATAGATACCCATTTCCTGCCCTGAAAATCACAGCATACAGACTGATAACTCCAAGGAGTGAAAGAGACAGAGCAAATTTCAGTGTACAGAATGTTCCATCGCTATGGGCACTGTGTCATAGAAAGGGGAAGCCTTCTCTGCTGGCTGAGGAACAAAGTGGCATAACATCCAGTTATTCCCCGGCTAATGTGTGACAGAAGGTGACCTTGGGCAAATAAATGCCTCTGTTTTTTTTTAATAGCATGGGAACATCCTGATGCTCCCTGGCATCACGGAATGGTGAAAAAAAATGTCTCTTTACTGTGCTTGTGATGTCTGGATGTTAGTGATGATGGAAAATATACCTAAAAGGAGGGAGAATTCAAGAAACAATGAATAATGACTAATTCAGTGGCAGAGGTGGAATAAAGCAGCCCAGAAAACGGCATAGCAACATTCATACATCTTCACACAGCACTGTATCAAACTTTTGACCACAGAGTCAGGCTCCTTCATGTGTCCAAAGTTGTAGCTGCTGCTCTTTTCCTTCTTAATTCGTTCCCTATGTTGCACTATGCACCTCATAAATTCCTTTCTTTGGGCATAAAACTAAAAATAAATAAAAGTGTCAATACATGTTTGCGAATGTGTATCACACAGGAAGACAAAACGAGAAAGTGAGGTCTAGCTGTCAAATGTGCACGTGGCAAAACCCCTGATCTTTTGCCGTTGCAATGCACAAACATCGTTTGATTCCCAGAAATGGCCACGAGCATTTACTATATGAGTAATTTTGTGCAAGGATCCTGCTCTTCCCAATGACTAATTCAGCCCCTCTTCACACTCCAGGGTATATGTTTAGCTACTCTGTGCCTTTCCCTCCGCATTCATATTCACGAGGAATTACGATGACTTCCACACTAGAACATACTTGTAATCTTTGAAAATTAGAAGCTTAACTGAGGGGAGGGAAGAAAAAAAGATCAAAGGCAAGAGCCAGTTCAAACTTCATCACATTCCTTAATTCAGAACTCATACCAGCATGTCTCTCGGCCTTTTAAAAGCCCCCTGCTAGGTTGGGTGCTTCATGCAGAGCCCTGCCAGAGCCCTAAATACAATTCTGCCGGGTTGAAGATGCAGTTAATACCGGCTGTGTTTACATGGGGAATATCCAGCTGTAATTATAGGAATGATGTTATGATAACAGGAAATCCCATGTTCTGTGGAGATACTGGGGAAACAGCATACAGTTGTTTGCTAATTATGAACAACAAGAAGCCTCTGTGTAGCTCTGGAAGGATGAGTTCCCTCTGCTTTGTGGACTTTGGCCCACAGATGGTTTAAATCATGTACATCAGGGTATTCTCTGATGTGCACAGTTATCAAAGTTCCTGGGTTCCTGCTGACACAGCAGAGTCATCATCCTCAGGGAAATGTGTCTGCCTGGTGTAACAGAGCCAAATGCATGCAACAACACTGCAGATTATGATTTTCTTTAAAAAAAAAAGTAGCACAGCAACTTAATGGAAAAGGCCATCCGAGAAGAAAGGATGTTTAGTGCAATTTCTACGGCAGCCCAAATCCCTAAATCTGAAGGGAGCTTGCTTTATGTACACCTTAATAACTGACCAAATGTGAATCTCTCCTTTGCTATTTATCTTCGGGTGCTTGCTGAATCAGTTTTATGAGATGAAAAGAACCTAGTTCACAAGAAACACAAACCGTGCAGAAAAAGGCTCCTACTATGTAGAATCCGATTGCACATTAAAATGCAGCCTTCTTTAAGAGAGTACCCACAAATAAAGGAAGTAAAGACACTCCAGATGAAATTAGTCCTCAAGAGTTTCGAGAGTCACAAGGAAGTACGCACGTGGATATTACTTCATTCTTTTTAACAATGTGAGACTGAGGCACAGGGATTTTTTTTTTCACTTTATGGGCTAGTAGGACTCCACTAAACAACATAACCTCCGAGGGTCTTACCTTTTTTATCCTGCCGCTTCGTGTACCAGCAAAAACAACTGTGTGTCCATGGTAGTCATAAGCAGCCACTGATGTCATGCCATCTTCCTTGTCCACAAAGAGCGGCACACCTTCAATTGTGACAGTTCCACCCAACGGTTGGTTAAAATCTTGTCCGCAGAAATTATCATCTATTTGCAAGGGCTGTAGAAAAATATAGGAATAGAAAAACAGAAAGAAATTAGTTGTCGGATACTGTTTCAGCTCACCAGGTAGTAAAATTATTCCATGACTAAAAGGATCTCAAATCTTCAGGATTATCACCAATAGGGAAAATTGGTGATAGTAATGACAGTAATTCTTTATCAGTTGAAAAGTATATGCAACAAGTTCCAAAGGCTAGGAGAAAACATCCTTCCTCCTCATGGCTCCCTATCTGCCTGAAGTTAATTCTCACCCTGAACCAAGTAAGCAACACAAATTATTATTATTATTATTATTATTATTATTATTATTATTATTATTATTATTATTAAATTTATGTTCATTGCTATAGCAATCCCTGTAGCCTGAAAGGGGTAGAGCCACATGCTAATTAGGTGTGCTGAAGCCAAAAATGAAACTGAAAACTTGCTGCAAGGGAGGCAAATTGCTGGGAGGCAGAAGCTGAGGTAAGATATTTTTTCTTGTTTTCCTCCCCCAAAAGTTGGGTGCTTCTTATAGTCCAAAAAATACGGTATATGGTATCATCCAGTGTTTAAAATGGGCCTGGGAACATGTGGAAACCTGTACAAAAGATACAGGATTAGTGTTATCTTCTCTAAAAATTTTATCCCTGCAATAGCTGGGCAGCTGAATTCTGTACTAGCTGAAGTTTTCAGTGTCTCCTTAAAGACAGCTTCATTTGTAACATATTATGATACTCTGGTCTGGATAGAATCAGATAGGGATGCAACTGGTGAAAAGCTGCATTCCTGTAATTGGTGTGATCAGCAAATTTCAAGGTTGCATTGAGCTGAGTAGAAACCCCAAGCTGCACATATGATCCCTCAGTAAGAGTATAGTTTTCAACACTATATTACTTTCCTGTCCTCACACTCTCCTTCTAGGAGAACTAGTTTGTCCCCATCTGAATTAAACTTCACTTCATTTGCCCTCATTCATCCTCAAATTTGGGATGTTTATAACTTCCTTGCAATTGCAATTAGTTAGAGAAAACAAAAGCTGAAGCTGTTGTCCTATTACCTCTACAATGATAGTTAAAGCAGTCCTGGCTTCATTTACTGGCAGCTATTATTGCACAAGCATTAAAAAGTGAGAGATCAAAATATAACTGAGCTTCATCATGTAGCAACAACCATGATCCAGGGCTGGAATAATGAAATGTATGGGGCCATAAAAAGGGAACTCGTTCATTATAATACCATGAATCCAAATCTTACCCCAACAAGACAATTCAGCATGATGTGAGAAGTGACTATGTCAACCATGAGAAGTTGAGCAACTGCTTAGGAAAATGGGACTCCCAGACCATCTCATTCTCCTCTGCAAAACCACCAGACACAGGAAACCACAGTCAGGACAGAATATGGTGAAACAAGATTGGCTCCAGGCCAACAAAGGAGTGAGATATGGTTGTATGCTTTCCTACTTGCATCAGATGTCATGATGGAAATTATACAGTCATGTTATTTATAATGAACATAATTACAACATTACACACGCACTGTCATTTTTATGTAATTGAAATTTGTAAGACACCTATATCTAGAGTCTTTATTCTTTGGACATACACATAATTTAGACCATTGTAGGACAGAGATGAAACTAATGAAATATAATAAGTCATGATCCAATACATGCTCCCTCTTCACACACCTGATTTCATGGTAGATATTTCCTGGGTTCTAATCAACATGTAAAGCATAAGTACATGTTCTGCATTTTAAATTAATATCAACAATCAGGCTGTACACACATTTATTTTATTCCCGATTTCATCATACAAAGACCAGCCTTAAACGCTTATCAATTGTCATAATAATAGATTAGTCAAGATACAAGGCCTTTGGTCCCCATATCCATTTTCACGGATCAAAAAAGTAAAGTCTTCCTCAAGTAAATTCAACCCCTTATGATTTCATGGACATATCCATGAAGGGGATAATACCACAATGATTTGTTTGCTTTTGGTTTCTTCAGGATGTTTTTTTCAACTTCCCAATTTAGTACTCAACCCTGGAATTTCCTGGTGATTTCCCATCCAACAACTAACTAAGTCCAACTCTGTTTAGGTTTTCAAGGTCAATTTGTCGTCTTCTTCCTGGAGATCATGGAAATTCCTTAAAGCAGCAGCAAACAGATAGGGCTGCTGCAGACTCTTAAATGAGGACTACCCATGAATGGAATGATTGCCTTGTTAATTGTTCTTTTTACTTTTTTGCTCATTTAATGGTTTTTAAAGAACATTTACCGAGGCAGCCACCAACTTTGCCACTGAACTGAAACAAAGAAAAGGGAAGCAGAACTGATTCTAACTAGGAGGTGCTCATAAATCACAATTCCACTGATCTAAAAAAAACTGTGGTTCAACAAAGCAAAAATTCTAACACACATATACATGGAGAGGAAAGGGGGGGGAGGGAATGTGAGCAGCCTTCCTGTTTCAAACATCTTCCATATTATTTATCTTGTTCAGGTGACTTCAGAAATAAGTGGAATTGTTTGGACTAACATAGCGCCATAAATGCAAGGCGGCGGCTGCTGCCAGTTTAAGCAGAAGAGCAATGTCTTCTACCACCTGTTATTACTGCTACTGCATCACCCTCATCACTCCATTATCATCATCATGGATTTATAATTCACTATACTTTGCACCAAAGAAGAAAACTGATTCCTTCAAGAACAGTTCACTCTTAAGAAATTATTCCAGGAAGAAAGAAGAGTAGATGGAAGGGAAAATAAATAGATTCAAAATAAGCAGGTTCCAAAATAACTGGGTTGAAAAGCTGCAAAGGGCCATTAAAGGATCGTTCTAGTCAGCATGAGCAAGAAGGTGTCTAGGTTGTTGTTTTTTTCCTGTCCCAACCTGGGGCCTAAGCTTGTTTTCATTTAAACTCCTACAGAGAAGAGGATAAAAGCAGCAAAGACATCGCTAAGTATTTACCTTTCTGTTAAAAGAGCCAAATTCTTCCATTAAGCCTGTACGGTATGTACATGTTTTAACCAGCACCACTTGAGAAATCATTCTTGGGCTTTTCTCATAATCTCAAGGGTTTATTATACAGTATGCTCTTAGCATTTGCAGAAAACAGCCCCAGGGAAGTTGCACCCTGTAATTCCACATCTGATTTTTTTTTTCCAGTTCTCCCCCAGGTTGTGCCTCAGTGGGGAATATTGTATCTCCTCAGTTGTAAGAGGAATCTGCTTGCAAATGGCAGGTGCAGACGGGCCATAGAATCTCCCCATATAGATTTCCTTCCACATCTTCAGAAAATTGAGCCATTTCCCATTTCTTCTTTTCAGCTGTTGTCCCTTGTTTCTGCCCAAATATTTTTCTTTACTAAACAAATATTTGCATCTCCCCCATATCAAAAGACTCGGCATCTTTTAATTTAGAAATTAGATTAACAACAGATAGAATGAAAACAATCGACGCAGTCCAGAATCACACACACACACACAAAATGCAAAAACTATAAAGGCAGCCCAGGGCCAATATCTGCACCAACTATCCCTCAGGATAAAATGCTTTTATAAAAAAAGCAAGGCGGGAGCTTTATAACGTCAGGAGGAAAAGAATTCCATAATTAGGGGGCTACTGCCTAGAACAGCGGCCCCCAACATTTTGGCCACCAGGGACCAGTTCTGTGGAAAAAGGTTTTTCCACGGACCGAAGGGGACGTGGTTTTGTGTGCTTCCTGTATCCCATGGATGGGCTTCGTTTGTTTGCTTGGTCCGGTTGCTGGTATGCCGCAGACCTGTGTTGGTTCACGGACCAGTGTTGGGGACTCCTGGCCTAGAAAATTGCCCCCCTCTTTTCACTCACTGGGTGGGATAAAAAATTAAAAGAGTTCTCTCACTAAATCCAGAAAAAAATCCATTTGGATAGGGAATGGAACAGACGCTGTTTACAGAATAACTAAGCGGCTTTAAGAAAAGATAAGGAAAAAATACATGCAGAGTAAATTCAGAGAATGTGCTCAGCACACTACAGCTATGTAGATAATGACAAGGGACAAGCATTTGTTGATAAACTATGGAATTAAAATTTTTGTGAAAAGCTGAGTTACCAGATCCACATTAACCCTAAATTTCAAACAATGAAGGAAAACTACATGCAGCTT
>JAOYMU010000098.1:105349408-105361083 GCA_025802295.1 Psammodynastes pulverulentus | reverse complement strand
GTCACGTGACGCGGACTCGAAAAAGGTGCCGGAACGCAGTACCGCTGCGTTCCGGCAGAAAAAAAGCCCTGCTCCTCGATATTCTGCTTGATCTTTTCCAGGATTTTCCCAGTTATCGATGTCAGCCTTATTGGTCTGTGGTTTTCTGGATCCATTTTCCCTTTTTTTGAAGTCTGGAACCACATCAGCTCTTTTCCAGTCCTCTAGCAGTTCCCTTGCGCTCCAGGAGTTCTGAAAGGTTTCATTCAGTGGTTTGGAGATCACATTTGCCAGCTCTATCAAAACTGAGATATAAACCATCTGATCCTGATGATTTAGTAAAGTATTGATTAAAGAAAAGACCGGAGGCTCCTTACTGCTGAAGAGAAATAACCTTACTATCCAATGCCAAAACAGCATAAAATCCAAATGAATATGGCTTCTTATGCTTTGTTGAATCTTATATGACTTCCAAATCCTTCTTAGTTAAGTAGCAAAATCCTAATTACACATTTGCAGGTGAGGCATTCAGGAAACAGATTACAAATAAACAAAAAACCCAAGCTAATACAGCTTTGGGGCAAGAATGAACACTTTGTGCACATAAAAAGAATTGTTTTTACATCCCTGTGAGTTGCCCTTTTAACCATCTTATTTGCAGTCTTTTTAGGACCAAAGGTTTGTCTGCTTTTCCCCTGGGTTTCTTTTGTCCTGTCTCACATAGAGACATTCCTCTCGAGCTGTATGGTTAAAGGGCCTCGAAAAGCAGCTCTAGAATTGCCAGTCATTCATAAACTGGGGGCTCTGCAAGCAATAACAGCTAACTGGAGACCTTCTGCACTTTGGTGAAAGGGGTGGTGAGGGAAAGCAGCTAAAAGAGCAGGCAAGCTGAGGGAATTGACTCCGGCCAAGCCAACCAATTCACAGCTGCAATTTTGTTTGCTTGCTCAGCTGTTCTCGAATCCCATAGCTCATTTAACAGAGGTTTGTGATGAGGAAGCAGAAAATAATTAAACCAAGGAAATAATTCACCAAGTTGACATAAGGGGACCAATTTCACATAGGGAATGCCACTTTTCTCAGTTAGAAAGGAGAACGGAACGCCAGGCTGAACTATTTGCATCTTAGCTCATTTTAAAACATGCCAATTTAAATTGGCCACATTTAGAAGAGGAACACTTAGAAATATTTTTAAAAGTAGAGCAGCTGGCAATAAATGCCTAGTTTTATCAAAGCACACTTCACAAAATACCTAAATATTTTGTTTTCTTTAAAAAAAGAGAGAGAATGCAGAATTGTATCTTAAGAAGAATCTAATGCTTAGAAAGAATTTTCTCTCAAGATAAATATAAATGCATTAATCTCAAGGAGTATTATCAACCTATATGCTGAACATGAGGGCTGAACATTGAGTCATGTTTTCCCAGGTATTTATAAAGATAATACTGTACATTTGGGGTGCCCATATGACCTACCGTATCTTTTTAATCACATGACCACTGCCTTGAAAAGTTAGCCTCTCTCAAATTTGCATTCCTCCAACTCTTTGAACGGCACAGCCTGTTCAGAGCACAGAGTGTAAAAGATGTCCAAAAGAATGTTTATGCCATGATGCCACTTTTCTTCCACCTTGCTTTCCACCCTCCCAGTGCGCAAGCTTCCGCTACCTCATCTGCTCCTGAATATGCAAGAGGCATAAATGTTTATGATGTTTACTCTTCTCTGCTTTGTCTCAACAAACTCTCTGGGAAGTGACAAATACAGCTGCACTCCCGGGATGCGGAATACAGTTCCTACCACCCGCTTGCCATGTTACACTGACACCACCTCACTAAATAATTAGGCTAGCAATTAGCTTGTTAGCAGCAAAATGATTTGTTCGGGATGCACAAGCAGGTGCCACACCGATGCGGGGCCAGAGCAAAATCACCTATTTAGGATACAGAACAATGGTTCAGATAGTTTTCCTAAGGACAAAAGGACGTTGACTACAATGTGCAATTTTCCTACATGTCTGTCTCACTCAGCCACGTCATGTAAGAAACATTTTATTTTTGCAACTGTTCACTGTCCCAGCACAAGTCCACTTATATCCAGGCTGCTATGGGAAACATGCATCTGGCTCTCAGTATCTTAAATCTCCTGCCAACAATAGCAGATAATTGATGGGGCTTTTAATGGACTCACATTTACGAATAACTGAATGTTTTACAACTACCCCTATTAATAGGAACAGCTTATTTTCCCTATACCTAGGAATGTGTCAAATCTGTATGTAATAGTGGAGTTTAGCTCCCAAATTGTGTTTTGCTGATAGAACACCATCAGACCCTTTGCATCCATATTTGTCCGTAACACAGATGTCTTCAAATCACAGACTGGAATGAAGGATAACAAACGATGTAAATACACTAAGCTTTTCTACAAAACTGATCAGTAAGGTCTGTTTTGATTGAAAAAGAAATTTCCTATTATTTTTTTCTGATGCATTTTTATTGAAACATGGGCTGAATGTGGATCATCTCCCTCTGAATTATACTTTGGGTACAGGATACGAGTATGCAATACAATTCATGTCTAAGCTGCCATTCACAAGTAGCTATACCAAGGGTGTCAAACTCAAGGCCCTTAGATCTGGCCCACAAGGCTACCCTGTAAACAGCGTGGGAACAGCCTGCAGTGCCTGTGCCAGTGAAAACTGAGCTCGGGAGGACCTCATGAGGCCTTCTTGAGCTCCGTTTTCGCTGGCAGAGGATTGCAGGAGGCCGTCGCAGCCAGAAATGGAGCTCAGGAGCCCATTTTCGCTGACAGAGTACTCAGGCCACCACAGCTGCTCCCAACATGAGTGACATCAAGCTGGCCGCGCCTACCCTGGCCACACACACCCCACGCCCCAGAGGTCAAACACAACCCTGATGCAGCCCTCAATGAAATAGAGTTTGATACCCCTGAGCTACACAATAGGAACATCATTTTGCACAGGACCAGATAGTGCACTAGCTTATTCACTGGTCTTTTGCAGAAATTGTACTTTAGAAATAAACAAAAATATACTGTATGGAGAATTAAAAGTGGCATAGTAATACAGTAAAATTGTGTAGTTATCCAGGGCACCTAGCAGGATTTTGAAGGCAAAAGAAAATAATGTATAATTACAATGCCAGAGTAAATGAATTCACTGATTTCTAAAAATGATTTTTTCCAAGTTGATTGATATATATATATATGATTAGAACTTCTCAAAAAAGAAGAGAAAAGGCGATATCGTGAACCAAAAATTTTTATTTACTGACGTTTCGGAAACCCACTTGTTTCCATCCTCAGAGTCAAAACTAAAGAAGTTCTAAATAGCCTAGCATTGATTAATTAATTAATTTTTTGTGCCTTGTGTTGTAATCGTGATATTTGGTTGATTCTGGTGTGTTCTTTATTTCTGGGTGGTGAATTTTCTGGGTTTCGGACTCCCGTCGCTTGTTATGGTAGTTTACAGTATTGAGATCAAAAAGCAGTTGGTCGGTTGCATGCTCTTTTATGTGAGTTCCGTCCGGTCCCAATGTTGTTTTTTGGTTGTTTCAGTGGTTTTGGAAGGAGTAGGTGTTGGATGTCTTCTTCCGCAGGAATTTTTAACGGCCACTGCAGGATAGGTTTTCCGGCGCGTCTTCAATCCAGAGTCCAAAAAAGGTGTGTGCGTGAGTTGTATTACGACGCCTCATTCTTTATCGATCCCGTTGGCCGGGTGTGTTTCAGTTGGAGAGGTTGACTTCGTGGCTGAGGGAGGCGAAAATGTCAAAACGCTCCTCGTACGCACCTCGCCATGAATCCGATCAGAAATAAACCGCCCCGAGCGTGTAGGAAGCCTCCTCGCGCCAAACACTTCATCATTTACATCAATGGGGTGGGATCCCGCATGCACTCTCAAATCCGGAGATATAGGCAGCGCGGGCGCCAATGCACCCCTTCGCGCTCGATTCCCCCAATCGAGCGCTCACCCTCGCCGGATACTGAACCTGCAGCTCCAAATCGGACGGGCGCACAAAGTCCGTGCGATTCCTGATCTCCGCAGAAAGGTGCGATGGGAGGGACTACATCCTGTGCTGCCAGCCGTGTGGATGTCCGTTGACATTCTACGACCCGTTCTTGATTGGCTGTAATCATAGAGCGTGCACTCCTCCGTGTGTTAATAACCGTGTCTCTCGATTGCGCGGGCGATCATCTCGCTCCGATACAAAGCCAGGGTCTGGTCACGATATCGCCTTTTCTCTTCTTTTTTGAGATGTTCTAATCATATTTACATGTCTGAACCACAAATTTTCACAGATATATATATATATATAATATTTTCAATCTAATTTTTAAACACACTATAGGCAGTAAAAGTTTCCCCTGTTTTTCTCTCAAATGGAATAAAGTATTTTACAGTACATACTGTGAAACACAGATATATCACTTAAAAAACCCAAAGAATGATGTTTTTGAAACAGTTAAAGGTTTTTACATGGCTAATTAGTCAACTTTTCTATTAAATCACACACAATAATTAACTCAGAATTATTTAATTGGTTGGGAGCCCTACTTTAATTTACCACACATTTAATTAAGCTGGTGAATCAAATCTTCAAATCTTGGTGTTTGGCTTTCTCAAACAATACTGTGAAACTATTGTTCACTTTAAAAGGTTGCATTATGTCTCTTCCTTTGTCAAATGGAAGGAAAAAATTGCTGAAATTAAAGGTTCTAGACCAATTACGCTTAAAATGTGAGGGGGCTGGAAGCAACAGCTAGAGAATAAGAAGTAGAATACGGCTGAGCACACAACCAAAAGAAAGCATGTAACATAAAATCCTGCTAGTAAAATGTTGAAGCTCCCACACTTCCTTAAAAGACATAGTGCATACTCAAAGGGGAAAAAAGCATTTTACAAGAGTGCAACATGGATGTTTCCCTGATTCATTACTTCGCTTCAAGCCCACTTATGAGGGCAATGAAGGAGTGGATAGGAAAGACAATATTCATTCGTTAAGGTTTATTAAGTGGCTAGTGACTAGTCATTTAGCTATTCCTTCCAGCTATTCATTTTTGGTCTTTGTGACATCTTCAATAGAAAAATGAACTCTGTGATCACCTTTGTTTCATGTTATTTGCAAAGTCATACTGAAATTTGTCAGAAAGGGGTTTATGGCAAAAATTAAAGAAAACAACAACAAAGCCCTCACAATTTCCAAAGTGATTCCATCATACTTCTATACATTAGAGCCAAGCAGTACTTCAGATTCCAAAACAAAAAGATGCTTTAGAGCACACTGGGTGCTCATGTATCACTTGTCTGCCCTGCTTAAAAATCAGCTGCATTTATTCCTGATTTATTTGTTTTATATTCTGCCTTTATTTAATTCAGGAGCTCAACCTGGCCCTCCCAGCTGCAATGCAGTCCCTGGAAAAGATGCATTTGCTTTAAGGAGTTGCAGAGAGGCATGGCTGCATATCCCACCATCATCTGAAACACTTTTCACCATAGAATTTACAGCAAGGGTGTCAAACTCAATTTCATTGAGGGCCGCTTCAGGGTTGTGTTTGACCGCGGGGGGCCAGGGTGGGTGTGGCCAGGATGGGCATGGCCAGCTTGCCGTCACTCATGTCAGGGGCACCGGTGGTGGCCTGAGTGCTTGGCCAATGAAAACAGGTTCCCGAGCTCTGTTTTCGGCTGCCATGGCCTCCTGCAACAGTCTACCAGTGAAAAAGGAGTTCAGGAGGGCTCCGTTTCCACTGGCAGAGGGTTGCAGAAAGCCATGGCAGCTGAAAACGGAGCTTGAGAGCCAGTTGTCACTGGCAGAAGCACCGCGGGTTGGTCATTCACTGTTTCCAGGATGGCTCGTGTGCCAGATCTAAGTACCTCGCAAGCCAGATCCTGCCCCCGGGCCTTGAGTTTGACACCCTGATTTAGAGTGTTGTGCGCACACACACACACACACACAGTCCCAGTAAAGTTGATAACAAGTTCTTCCAATTGACTATAGGACTGCCATCTCAGTCCTAAACTCCAGTACTAATCAAAAACTGCTATTCACACATAGATCTATAACATATAGACTGAGATGAGTAGCTATAGAAATTCAGTGAATGAATCAATGAATGAATGAATGAATGAATGAATGAATGAATGAATGAATGAATGAATGAAACGAAACCATCTCAAACTGAAGGGGTTAAAAATAACATTGCTTTTATTTCATGGCACAAGCTTCACTTCAAATTGTACAGTACAGGTCCAGAAGGAAGAATCTGTGGCCCCGACCCAGGCATTTCCCCACCGTAAGCAGCCCCTGTCCCTATGACTCCCTTTCCATTTTTGTCACACTATAATTAAGATGCCTAAATCAGTCAGCATTATGAGCAAACTTAGCATTATGAGCAAACTGTGTCCCAGTAACACACTTCTTCACTGAGGAAAAAAAATCAACTGAAGATACAACGTATTTCTTTTTTAATAAAATTGTTATTGAAGATCTTTAACAGGATAAAAACAATGCAAATATCAGAAAAGGAAAAAATAAGAAATGGTGAATAAATAAGAAAAAATAATAACTAAGAAGAAACAAAAAATTACGAAGAAGCAGTTTCCAATCTTTTTGACAATGGCTATAAATGCAGTTTACTTTACACACACTCTCTCTCTCTACAGTTATATATCATAATTCCATCTTCAAACCCATAATCACAAATCCATTTTTTTTCTTTTTTCAGCTAAAAATCCATAAGAGGTAAGATATAACTTATTTCTCAGTCCTGGAATAGTTAATGAAAAAAAATCGAATAGCCTGATCTCCCATCAGGATGCCATATAGTAAGAATCATATCATATTAATGTCTTGTCTACATAAACTCAGCAAGAGAGCCAATTTGGCCACTCTTTTACTCCCTAAAGCAGGTGCTGGCTCTAAAATGGATCCACAAATGGAACAGGAAGAGGACAGAAGAAACCACAAGACAGGGGCGCTTGGTGTTCTGCAGCCCAGATCACATTTTCAGTCTGATGCATTCCTGGTCCAAAGCCAAGGAACAAACAAACTGGAATGAGCTCTCCAGCCAAATGTGTTCAGTTCCTTCACATCAGGAAATAACTACAAATATCTCTGGAGTCCCCTTTGGTGTTCAATCCATCTGGATTTGGCACATTCAGAATCAAGACATCAAGAATCCTAGGAACTATGATAATATCCTGGATGGACATTAAAGACTGATCCACACAGTGTGTTTTCTGTCCGCACAAAAAGTCCTGGTCTTTCTCAGATATGCACAAATGCATGCCTGTGCAGGCCAATATATTGTGTGATCACATTTTCTGCAGTGTAGTCTATATCCATGACTTAACTTTTTTCAACTGCTGTGATTGGTAATGCACGAGCTCCTCTAATTTAAGCATCAGTGGAGAATACTGGAAAATATAGGACATTGAGTCCTGGTTGCATCTCATCACAGTGGTGTATCATTTCCACTTCTCCCTTTAAGAAAAAAGCTCATGGTCCAAGTCATGCAGAATGAACGAAGCTGGGCAAATGCACAATACTGTGGGCAACTCCACAATACGTTCCAGAGCCTTGAGGAAAATTCAATTTCCGTGCTTGCCATAAGCACAGCCATAAAGGAGAAGACTGCCTACCTTCTTTATTTTGAGAATTACATAGTTCCATGGAATCTTAAAAATCCCCCCCTTCTGAAGGCTCTTCTTGAATTAAGATGATTGCCCAAGACTTGGCATTTAAAATAATGCATTAATTTGTTTGTAGAATATTATTTGGGTTTTAAGAGCTTCTCAAGAAAATGATGTTTCATTAGTAGTAAACCCAAATACATAACACTGGGCAAATTTATATTCCAGAACAGGTAATTACAAAATTTGCTTGTCTAAACATTTGCAATAATGGAAATCACCACAGACTGCAACCACAATCATGAACTCACCTAGTGTTTTTTTTCCCGTTAATGTTATTTGAGATTGCTTGGGCTAGTCATTAAAACAAACCTATTGCAAACCACTGAATATGAGACACAATAACTGATTCTAGGAACAGATCATACATCTAAACCCCAAGTTGTTTCGTTGACGTTCTTTCACACTCATTTGCCATCTAGAGTTTTAAAAATTTGCCACTGAAAGATTGGTAGGGTTAATGAAATCTTTGGAAGATTCATGGCAAAATGGATGTTTTAAGTTCTTTCTCCACTTTACGTGCCTAAGATTTCACCTACATCTTGTAGTAGATATACTGTTATGCCTGCTGTATAGAATACAAATATACAAATACCATGGATATTCACCAAATGATAATGATAAGTGATACAAATGCTAAGTGATACAAAAGCAAGGAGAATCCTGCCCTTGATCTTATTCCAGTTCTCTCCAGCAGTTCAATATTTAATGGAAACCACCAATACATGAACCGCATCAGCAGCATTTTGCTCCATTCAAAAAAATCAATCCCAAGCTTGCTATGCGCTTCAGAAATACTACTCACCAGCAACAACCACGCTTTGCCCAGTTTTTGAAGCCTGCGGATTTTCTTTCCTGAAGGTAATGGGAGCTTATAATGACCTTGGGGTTGCAGACATGAAAGTAAAGTGTTTTTTGAGCCAGTGTTATAGGTCTGATCCATATTCCTCATTTCCCAACTCATCTTTGCAGGAGGTTTTTTTTTTTTTCCCCAGCTTGGATCATTTTGTAAATAAGCCCAAAGAAAATATGATGTCAAATTCTATCTCACAACACTTTCTGTTGCTCTGCAATTCTGGAAGAGGTGGACTCCTTGCCTAATAATGGTCTACATCAGATCCATAAAGGAGGAACTCCTACAGATTCTCTTTTTTGAGAGCCTGAACCAAAGAACTGGCAGAACTCTATGCACTGGGAAATTCTTGGCAGCCCAAGACCCATTAAAAGCATTGCCATTCTCAAATTCAATATTTCAAACAGGTATGTATGCTATAGTGAAAGCTTTTCCAAGAAAATGGGCAGAGAAAACCAAGGGGCTACTTTTCTGCTCAAATGCATTGTTTGTCAGCATATGACCAAACATGCGTGGATACATTTCTTTATTTCCATGTTTTTTTGTGTCACTTTCATGAAATTTCCGATCAGAAGAGAGTTCAGGGATACAGCCGCTGATCTGCACCATATTTGGAAAGATGAAGAGATTGAGGACAAGAAAACAGAAGACTGGAGAAAGTCTTATCTTTCCCCTCAGTCAGCAGTTATGTGACCCAGCAGGTAGCAGTGTAACAATTTCATCCCTTTCCACCAGAACTGAATTAGTCTGAAGCCAAAATCAGATTTCTGAGCCCAACACTCTTGACAGCAAACCCTTTACTTTGTCAGGCAGCTGTTAACTGCATCCCTCGGAGCTTGAAGAGGAGAAGGAGGGGCTGACTGGGACAATTACAAATGGATCTCTGTGCACAACCACCCCAGGTGGAGGGAGCTGAACCACCTGCTCCCACAGAGCAGCTCCATACACCTGCCAGATCTGTAATTTATAAGCCGACAAACTGAAAAATAAATCCAATTCTATACTTCTTCCTCTAGCTATCTAAGCAGGACAGAGATTCCAAACAACGTATGGTCTTGCCACATACCTGCATCCTTAGATCTCAAAAATAAAGTGTGTATCACGGGCTATATACAAATGGCATACTTAATTGGCAGAAATTAGGTTGGTTCTAACATGGCAATATATTCACTGTATGGCACAAAAACTGTCTATAGATAAATTAGCAAGAAAATGCTACTACTTCATACTTCCCTAGCATTCTAGATAAAATTAAAAGAAAATCTGTAACAAGTAGTCTTAAAAAGCAACATCTTTCTGCTTTTTAATCATGAACATATTCTTTTTGCAGACTAGGTCGTAGAACTGTAAGTTCGTTGTTGCTGAACTTACAACTGCCTTGATCTTTATCATTGGTCATGCTGCCCAAGGGCTTTGGAAGTAATAATTTATCAACATATGCAAGGCCAATAAATTTTCAACCTTGTCTTTTGAGACTAAAATCTCAAGGCCCAGAAAACCAGACTGTTATCTTTTATTTTCTACTTTTTTCTCTCTTTTTTTCCTAGTTTCTTTTGTTTTTCCTTCAAGCAAAATCTCCTATGGAGGAAAACTTGGAATAGCTGAATGTCTTTAAAATTGCTCATATCACCAGTTAAATGTGAATACACCATTAACCTGAAGTAAGGATTAACTCTGGCTCAGCTAGAAATCAGCATAAAGAATCAGGTTAATTATAGGAGAATGCAATGCTAAAGTTGGAAGTAAGAGACCATCTGCAATAAGAGGAATATTTAGGTTTGGTGTAGGAAATGAAAATGGAGACAGATGAATAGACTTCTGCCAAGAAAATTCAGTATTTATAGCAAATATCTTCTTCAAAAAGCTAAAAGACTACATTTGGACATCATTGGATGGACACAGCAAAACAAAACTTCCTTTATGCTCTTTATGCAAAAATAGAAAAGTTTTGGTCAGTCAATAAAATTGAGAGTTGATGATGACTGCAACTGGGATAACATGGTCCTTCTTCTAAAATTACAATTTAAATAAAATAATCAGTTCTACAATGTATACCTTCAGCAATATTCTACATGATTATATGATAAAAGTAAAGAATAAATTGATTCAGATTCGATAGGCTGCCATAACAACTGAGTGAAATGTGAGACATCATTAAAGATGGAGAAAACAAAAATATCCCAAAAAGAAAAAACAAAAGGAAGAAATAGTCAAAGGAGGGCCACATAATTATGTAGAATATTGCCGAGATCATATATTGTTGAGTATGTGATAAAAAGAGGAAAACTCTGCCCAATTCAACATTGAGTTCCAAAAAGGAGAAAGATAAAGAAAAAGCAGTACAAAAAAATATAGGGGTAATAACTGGATGGTGAGGACAAGAATTTTTAAAATTACAGAAGTCAAGGAAACATTTTTATCAAAAGATGGGCAAAATAAATGGCAAAGAATAAAAAGATTGACTGTAAAAAGAAACGATAAACAAGAATTAAGTCAAACAGATGGAAGTATAGTACAAAAAAAATCTCAAAATTCATGATATGTGAGTTACATCGCTGGAATAGAATCAAATATTATGGAAAATTAAATGGATCCGAGAAACCAACAAAACTGAAGGAACCAACAAAACACCAGCAGAACTGTTGAATTTCTTGTCAAGAGAATACAAAACTCAGTCTGCTATTCAATATTTTAAAATATATAAAATAGTGCAAATAGTGCCAATCCAAAGTACAAGTAGAAAAGTTCAAGTAATACCAGTCTTTATCTTGCTAAACTCAAAAACTGCAGAATGGTAACTTGCATAAAAGCCATAAAATAAAAGAGACATCTGCTACCTGGGAAAAAGACTCTGACAGATCTAGAAAAAATACTAAAGTGCAGAGATATCACATGGACAAGGAAAGAACAGATTGTCAAGGTTTTCCCAGCTGTAACATATGGTTGTGAAAGCTGGACCCTTAGAAAGGCTGAACAAAGAAAATGGAAGTTTCTGAACTGTGGTACTGAAGAAAACTGTTGAAAAATAATTCAGGCTAGAAAAATAAAAAAATAATTCAGTACTAAATAAAGTAATCTTACATTGCTCATTGGAAAAACTAATAATGACGTTCAAGTTTTTATATTTTGGACACA
>JAOYMU010000098.1:105289362-105300133 GCA_025802295.1 Psammodynastes pulverulentus | reverse complement strand
ATTAGTTTCCATCCATTGCTTCTTGTCCTGCCCTCAGGTGCTTTGGAGAATAGCTTGACTCCCTCTTCTTTGTGTCAGCCCCTGAGATATCGGAACATTTCTATCCTGTCACCCCTAGTTCTTCTTTTCATTTGCAAGGTGCCGTCTTAGCAAAGTTTGAACAGATTTTCAAGGTAGAACAGGAAACACTTAACTTGGATGCCTGCTGCTTTCACACAGCTACAAATCTCCCTTCTGCTCTTCTTCTCAACTCTAGCAAAGAGGTCAGCAAAAAAGGGCGAATATAAGTAGTCCTCGACTTACAATCGCAACTGGGACCAAAATTTCCATTGTTAAGTCAGTCATGCTTCATTTTAAAACCTTTTTCTGCCACAGCTGTTAAGTGAATCACTGCAGTTGTTAATTGAATCATGCTGTTGTGAAGCGAGTTTGGTTTTCCCCCACTGACTCTGCTTGTCAAAAACTGACTGGGAAGGTTGCAAAAGATAATCTCATGACCCCAGGCTACCGCAACTGTCATAAACACATTCAGGTTGCCAAGCACCCAAATTCTGATCATGTGAGTGTGCGGATGCTGTGATGGTCATTAGCGCAAGGACCATATGTAAGCCATTTTTGTAACTTTGATCATCATGGTTACAAGTCAAGGACTGCCTGTATCCACTCCATTGTAGATGGCCTAAGATCATAAAACATGGGTGGGGCACAAATGTTTGGAAGAAGCAGAAGATGAGGAAACTGCGAGGTCATTAATTCATAATAGGGAATGTAGGGCAGGAACCCAGTCTACATTTATTCAGAAGTAAACTCAACTATACAGAATAAATCCATTTGTGTCCAGGAAAATGTGCATAGTTTATTCCACTGTAGATGGTCTGAGAAGAACATAAAGCTAAGTGCAGGACATAAATGTTCTGAATGTGGAAGAAAAAGGTAGGGAAACAGTGTGAGGTGTGCTATCTTTGGAGGGTGGTAGCTTTGCAGTCTTTGGACCAATAGTCAGCTCAGCGGTCAAGGCATCTAATACTGAACTTTTGGTGGTCAAGAACCTTTACCTTCCAGCCACAGCTGGTCTATTAATGCAAGGAGAGTGGCAGTCACTCAGGTGGCTTGGAAGAAGCATTGAGATTCCTGACAGCCTACTGTGTCTGCAGTGGTACACAAAGCAGTAAGGACATCATTATCCATGACAGCAATGAAGTGACTCCAGATTGCCCACAGAACATTACCACCTCAACCCAACCATAGCTCCAGGGTGGGCATTACAAATGGCAATTGTCTGTTCTGCAACAATAAACCATGGCAGCCACCTTGTCTGTCTTTCCATTCCATTTAGTGCTGCTTTCACAAAGCTTCTGAAAAACAGGTTTGTAAGGCAGCAATGGGGAGCCAGCTGTTGGTAACTACAGCTCCCAGCTGTTTCCACCCAGCATGGTAAGGTTATTTATACAGTTGATATTCCTCATTTCTCCAAAAGCTCAGGGTAACTTACATGAGGTTCTCCTTTCATTTTATCCTATCTCTGAGGCAGGCTCTGAAAGAGGGTGACTGGCCCATGGCTGAGGATGGATCTGAATTTCCAAGATTTTAAATACCGTACTGGTCCTCAGTGAAAAGACCATCTAGGATTGTAATTCAGTTAAGCTATACAGTTTTGCAGCTATAAAACATTCCATACTATGAACTTGACCTTATAACGTTTTAATTATATAATCTGAATTTGCCGAGCTTCATTCATTAAAAGTGTACAGAGAGAAACATCAAACCTTTTCCTTTAATTTGGACTGAGGTTTAACCTCTAAAGTGTAGCCATTTTTTTGCAATGAGAAGGGGATGGAAGCATTTTCTTGGGCAGGACCAAAGAGTAAGTTGGACAGGATAGGTCTTTCTCTGAAGCTGTTAATTGAGGAACAAAACATCAAATGTAGAAGCTACTTGTTTTTAGACAAAACTCTTGATAGTGAATTAAATGTTCTGTAGCATCTGGATGGTGACCAATTGCTTAAGGTTTGACCCGTATGGTAATATAGATGACATAAAGAAAACTTCAGCAAGAGTCAGCCTAGAACAGAAACATATCTTCCAAAAGTAAAGATTGCTGGCACAAGGAAATGCAAGTAAGAGTGTTATATTATGATCCTTCACACAGGCAACTAGCTTGTTTAGATCAAATTTGGCATTTTTACCCACCTATCAAGTCCTTCCTAAAGACTTGGGATAGGCACATGTTGTTGAATAGAGTTACATGTTGTTGAATAGAGTTAAAGATACAGAGATAAGCTGGTCCAAGTAAAGTTGCCTTTTGCAATTGACTGATGGTGGTTTGGTCAATGGGAGTTTAAGTAGTGCTCCAGATGTTTGGGGATTGCACCCAAGGTGCCTATCACTATTGGTACTCTCTTTGCTTTCTTTTGCCATCGTTATAGTTAGTTTTACAATTTTATTCTCTGTTCACAACAATGTAAAGTCACAGGCTTTAGTTCTTTAGCTAATGTTGGGGTAATTGGCTGGCTCTAGAAAGGTTGAAAGGGACGCGGTGGCTCAGTGGATAAGATGCTGAGCTTGTCGATCGAAAGGTTGGCAGTTTGGTGCTTCGAATCCCTAGTGCTGCATAACAGGGTGAGCTCCCATTACTTGTCCCAGCTTCTCCCAATCTAGCAATTCTAAAGCACGTAAAAAGGCAATAGAAAAATAGAGACCACCTTTGGTGGGAAGGTAACAGCGTTCCCTGCATCTTTGGCATTTAGACATGCCGGCCACATGACCATGGAGATGTCTTCGGACAGCGCTGGCTCTTTGGCTTTGAAACGGAGATGAGCACCACCCCCTAGAATCGGGAACGACTAGCACATATGTGCAAGAGGAACCTTTACCTTCAGAAAGGTTGAACAGCTGCTCTTCACAGGGTGAAATTGGACTGACTCCTCTTAGTAGGTCAAAAGATATCCTTTATGAAAATGGAATTATACATGCTTGATCCAATCCCAAAAAGGGTCTTAATCAAACTACTCAACAACCAATAGTCCAATAAGCTGTGCATGCCTGCATACACAGCATCCTGTTATTATTTTACAAGGTACAGAAAATCCACCCAAGCAGGGCTGTCTTAACACATGGGGCCCATGAGCATCGGGCCCTCATACTAATCTGTGTATGTCAGCCCTTCAATGCCCTTTGTATCATATAATACAGCAACATATTTATTACATTTTACTGCTTTTTAAATTAATACAAATATATGTTTAATTTTATCAATTATTTACATTTTTATTCCTGTGAATAAAAGTTGTCATAGGGGCCCCAATACACTGCTTTGCCCGGTGTTAAAACAGCCCTGCACCCAAGGAGTGGCCTTGGGTGTCAGAGACAGGCCAGAGCTGAAAAATATCATCCAGAAAGACATTAATAGCCTCTTCCATATCTTTCCCACACCCATTAACACAACTGACAACAACCATTGTCTACTCCTGGATTTATATGAAAGGTCACTTAATTCAGATTAGTAATCTATTACCTTTTTTTTCAGACAAGCTAAATAGTGGCAATGAAACAACAGCATTCCATTCATTCAAGGTACACACTGCAAAGCTGAAAATGAAGATAAAATCATGGAGCCAGCACAGGCTGGCAATTAAGATTGTGGAGACATTAAGAGCCAAGTCCACACTTAATCATGGAAACTCAATGGAAGTCATTGATTCCATCCCTCTCTCAGCCCAAACTTTCTCAGTGTTTTTGTCAGGGGAAGTGGGAACTGGAGGAAGGAACATTACAGATAACACCTTTGAAGTAAAACAAGGGTTAAACTAAATAAATGAATCCAATTCAGTTATTTCTGATTTTATTTTTGGAAAGATGGCTTGCCCCCCAAAATGCAGAAAGTTGCAAACTAAAATACATATAATGGCCACTGTCACTCCATTACTTCGATCTGGTGTGCTCAATAATCAACACAATAACTCACAAATTTGCTGAAGGCTTCTCCAGTATGCTCTTATGATGAGCATGCCATGTTAACAATACCAAATGAAACTCCAATAAAAGGAGAATATCCCTTCATGGTGACAAACAGAATATAGATTATACAAGAATATATAGCAATAGCACTTAAACTTACATACATCACTTACAGCACTCCCTGAGTAGTTTACAATGTCAGCATATTGCCCCAACAATCAGGGCCCTCATTTTACCAACCTAATAATGATAGAAGGCTGAGTCAACCTTGAACCCTGTCAGGATCGAACGCCAAACTGAGGGCGGAATTAGTCTGCAATACTGCATTCTAACCACTGCACCACCAAGGCTCCAAAACATTTCATGACCACAACAGAATCAATTAAATCAGAGGCAGTTTGGTCTAGTGGTTAAGAAGTCAGGCTAAGAGTTCTAGTCACAGTTTGGGTATGAAAGCTGGCTGGGTGACTTTAGGCCAGTTACATTCTCTCAGCCCAACTAAACTCAGAGGGTTGTTGTGGAGAAAATAGGAGGAAGGACTTTAGGTATGTTTGCCACCTTCAATTACTTATAAAAATAAATAAAATTAGCAAAATTAATTCCATGTATTTCTAGCACTAATACTATGTCACCAATCAGAACAAATGAAGACCTTTGTATATTCATTTCCAAGCAGGGATTAACAATCTCCAGATCCTCTGGAAAATGTGGCCCAGTCAATAGAATCAATATTCATGAAAGGAAATGGGACCCGAGGACAAAAATATGTTGAAGGTACCATTACCTTCAAACAGTTCCCATTTAAATGAGTATTTACGAAGAGGGCATTGTTTTCCTACAGCAAACAGGATATATGAATAACCATTTTAAGTGTCCATATATGTATAACTGAGATACACATTTCACACTCTGTACACCAGGAGTGTCAAACTCAAGGCCCGCGGGCTGGATCCAGCTGGCGAGGTGCTTATATCTGGCCTGCAGGGGCTGCCCTGGAAACAGCAAAGGATCGGCCTGCGGTGCCTCTGCCAGCAAAAAATGGTTTTCGCTAACAAGAGGGTTGCAGAAGGTCGTCGCAGCCAAAAACAGAGCTCGGAAGCCCGTTTTCACTGACAGAGCTCTTGGGTCACCACAGACGCCCCCAACACAAGTGCCATCGAGTTGCCCACACACACACCTGGTCCCCCCGAGGTCAAACACAACACTGATGCGGCTCTCAATGAAATCGAGTTTGACACCCCTGCTGTACACTGTTTGTTCATCTGGGTAACACAGTCCTCTTTTGGTGACTCCCAGAGTCTGAGAAACAAGATGGCTATGTTGAGTGGCAAACTTCTAAACACTGAAGGAAAAACTCCCCATCAATGATTTTACTGGGAAGAAAGCTATCTGATCTAGAAGGCATCTAACTGGATTTACACACCAAAGTAAACATTTTAAAATACCCCCAAATGAAACAAAGTAAATCTGAATTTTATCCCACAAATGTTACATAGTAGTGTAACCATCTTCCCCTACCCAGCATCAAAATTACAAAAGTATCACTGCAGTCTCCAATTACAAAAAGACTGCCCAGCTTTATTTTTGTGGAGATAGTATGATACATGTATGACGAACTAATAAACTAGTTTATTAATAATAAACTACTACTACTGCAGAACGAAACACATGGCAGCATTCTAGGGAAAGGCACTTTGTTTGCCCCAGGAAACTAACAAGTGAGCGATGTGAAACTGTTGGTGAAGCATGCTGGTAAAGGTAAGCTAGCAAACACAGAATCAAACTAACTGCAGACCAGCAAAAGTGGCTCAACTGAAGTCAAATATACACCTGGGGTGGCCTGAGAACTCAGCACACCTTGATCCACCTTTGCTTGCTGCTGATCTCTTGCTAATCTCTTGGGCTAACCGGGCCAAGTCTCTTTGCTCATACTATATACTACCATGACAGCACACAGAATTATGTTGAAATTTTTTCTTCTAGGGCTGGCCAGAACATTTAATTAATGTTCTTCTTCAGTTCGTATTCTGTTCAAACTGCCCACTGCATTCTCATTCCAGACTGGCAACAGGTAAGCATTGTCTACCAGATCAGTCACTTGGCTTTAGGGAATGCCCAGGTGCACAAAGATCACTCTTCCAAATATCTTGTCACCATTTCTTGCTAGCTACAAAGTGCTCCATTCTGTGCCGGCTCGGTTTCCTTGTGCACACAGTGTTTTACTACAAAGGAGACTGTTAAGGATAGTGATCTAGTTAAAAATAAATTGAGCTGGATGTGACACCCATAACTGTGTCGTGTTGGAGGGCTCACACAGATTCCAGGGAGCCTATACAACACAGAAAATTGTGGGTCTCCTCAAGTGAACAGCTTCCATTCAGGCAGAAATCCAAACCTGGGACTGACAAGAACAGTAATTTATATATATATATATATAAGGGTGAATGTTGGTATTGCTTTAATTTGAAATCTCTGCTTCCTCCAGACACATACAGTTCTTGTAAGATTTCTGCTGCCCGTTTTTTTTTTCTTCCTCCAAATTTTCTTTTTGAAAGACAGGAGCTGGTTGTTCTGTTGGCAACAATGGAAGAGAAGAACGGAACACCTGACAGGATAGCCTTTGTGCCCTTTTGGCCTGGTTAACCGCTAGGCCGCAACCAAACTATGTCCTCAGCTGCATTCCTTGATTTTCATTCAGAGGCTTCTGTTTTTCCTCCCCATCCTCTGCCTCTCCTCAACCTGTTCCTTCTCTGCTTTTAATGAGACAAAAATCCGAGCCCTGATTTTAAAAGCAAACTGAAGAAATACAATCCAGACTCTTTCTCCCATGCAAACAATGAATGGCATAGGACAGGTGGAGAAGACAAAACAACCAGGCCTCTCTGCCTTTCAGGACCAGAAAAAGTGTCACTACCAAAAAGATTTTGGAGCGGGGTTCACATCAGATCATTGCCCAACTTTACTTTGCTTTACTTAAGGCAAATCCCTCATGACCTACTCCAAGAGCAGACAAGTTTTCAGCAGACAGAAGCCAATCTGCTAAGATCTATGGGAAAATGGCAGAAAATTAAAACCTCATTTCTTGGTCCTCTGTCACTAACATCTGATGGTTTGTTTGGCTATGAATTGCGCTTATCCATCTTAAAGCACAAAGGAAGCTTATGCCCTCCTTCATTCAAGGGCAGCACCATAGTCGTGTGTTACGAAGGTAGCAATAACTCAAAGTAAGCATGCTTTTAAAAAAGAAACAAAAAACCCCCCCAGGGTAAACATACAGACATTGTTAAAATGGCAATTTCTGACCAAAAGTCTGGAAGCAGTTGAGCACTTAAAGCACACAGGGAGAGGGGAAATGCTTATGTTGGGTTCTTGGTGTTCTCTGGGTTTGCTTCTCTTCTTGACATTCTATCATCAGGCTAGGTCAACATGCTGGGTGGGGAATTCAGGAAGTAGAAGTTCACACCTTAAAGTTGTCATGGTTGAGAAACAACAAGCTAGGTAACATCATCAGATGATCTTATCTTGCCTCCTACTGAAGTAGTAACAGGAAGAGGAGCAAACTCAAAGAATGCCAAGAATTAAACAGGTCAACACTGAACTACATATATCTGCACTATGGCAAAATGCACGAACATACATACAGACTTCATGGACATACATACAGATTTACAGTCAAACGTGCATAGCAATGACAAGACTCCAGACCTCTGTTTGCTCATAACTTGGCAAGGTACTCATGTTGTAATTGGTAACGTTCAAGTACCTGAATGGTGATATATCATGATTTAATAGCAAAGCTTTCAGGAACATTTCAAAATCTGAGATAGAACAACAAATTAAGCACTCTAATCGGCAAAGTAACCATTGTATACTATACTTCTTTTCAAGAAAATAAAATCAATAGAACCTGTTTTGTCAATTAGGGGAAAACTTCAGTTCTCATCAGCCAAAATCTTAAAATTTACAGTGCCTGACAATATGACGCCAACACTATTTTCAGTGTAGCAAGAGCACAGATGATAATATAGCAAGGAAGATTAGATAATGTGTTGCAAAGTAACTCTTCTTTATTAAGCAGTGTTAAAATCTACTGTGGAAGAATCCTGAAAAATAAACATTTGAATCCAGTTCCCCCCCCAACACATGTTTGCTGTATAATGATCCGCTTCATTAACTATATCTAGCCATAGTTTGGTTAACCATGTTCTACTGAATTAAACTAGGTTTACACAACATGTCCAACCATTCACCATGTCATACGAACCACAAGAATTCAGTTCACCACAGCAAACAAGCTACAAAAATCTATGGCACAGATTGGGAAAGGCTGCTAGTTGACTAACAATGGCTCTCCAATGTCTTAGGCAAATGTCCTTCCAAATGTTGCCTTTGTAGTTTGGAAATATCTGAAACTAAAATTAAGATCTCGGGCATGGCATAAATGTGGCCTAAAGAACAGCTATACATTTTCCCCTAAATAACTAGAAATCATGTTATTACCATTTTAATGGAGCATTCAGAAGCCCCCAAATTAATGGTACTAAACACAGACAGTAACTCTGCATACAAGTATACAAACAAACAAGAAACAAGAATCCATTGGGGCATGGAAGAGAGTAAAATGGCTATTTTTTCTAGCATCCCTAAAATCCTTACCAGCACATCACATGTAAAATATCCAGAAATCCAACTGTGGAAGACGAGGGCCACACTCTGGCTATTATTTTATGAAATCTACTACACGTGCAGCCTACCTCTATTTTCCTAAATAGGCAACTTAAAGAATGGCATCAAGAAAACAAAGATTGAGAACGGGAGGCAATGGATTGCCAATCTAGCATTCCTCCCCAATGTCTCTGTTATGCGATCATGTATTTTGGATCCAAACTTTCTTCCCACCCACATAGACTTAACATTGTCTCAACGCTGCTAGCACTGTAATTTACTAATATAAAGCAAGTTGAACTATGCAAACAAAGTCTGAACCAAAAGATTTTTTTTTAGAAAAATAAATGCCTCTTTTCTTTATAGCCTACTTTAATTATCCCTGCCACCGCATGCAAAGTGGGTTGGTTTTTTTGGGGTTTATTTGGTCTGCCTAATTTTGTTTGACTTCCTCGCTCTGCACAATTTGGTCACCAGTATCTTGAAAGGGAGATACTGAGTCATTCATTTTACCCCGAATACATACAAAAGACCTTGAGATTGTTCAGGAAGCAATCAGGCATTATACTGAGAGAAATGATATTTTCGAACAAATAATCTTTGAGGCAGTCAATAGCTTTTGCTCATCCCATACTCTTCTTCCCCCCCTCCCTTTCCTTTGTAAATCCAGAGGCATAATTTCTATTCTACTAAAGAGGCAATAATCAACTGTTTCCTAATAAATCTTACAGATTCCATCTCAAATGGAAGGAAAAGTGCTTCCTAAAAGGCTTCTTAGATCTAAACTTTTCTTCCTCCAACATCCCTAAAAGGATGCTACCCTGCAAACTGCAGGCACAAGAGAGTGGAAAAGGGATTCAGTTTTGCATTTCTCCCTTATCCTTAATTAGATTTATTCTCCTACTTCTAATCACATGTAAATTCTGTTTCTATCCTCCTTATCTTACATCACTACTGTCAGAGCGGGTGAGTGGAGACATCCGAGTCCAGTCCCAAACATGTCTCATCTAGAACCAGCTCTATTCTCAAGAATGTATGTACAAAACTACCAGGCTAAATCAATATTTATAAACGCACTGCCAAGATTATCAAAACATTAAGTGGATAAAAGGAGATAAGTAGTGTATACAAGCATGGGAGGAGGAAGGATTTTTCAAAAAATCTTGGATTCGGCTTGTATCTGAATATCCAAATATGCTAAAGACTCACATTTGCCATAAACGCATGCTAGATTCACACACACTTTCATGCACATGCATACCCAGAGACACAGTCAATGACTCTAGGAAAGCCAGTCTAAAAAAAAAATGCAAGAGAGCCGCTAATTTTGCTACACAGGATAGTAATAGGCTTTTTTAAAAGAAAAATCAAATGCTCTTTGGATACAGCATAGAGGTTCAGGGTAGTTTACAACCTCCCGTTCTTGTTTATTGTGAAGGCTTATACATATGCATTATGAATAACGCCTACACACACAGTTGCACTCATTCACTGAATAGAGCTCGGGTTTCTGTGCAAGAAGGCTTACTCTGGGGTGGCAACACATCAGAGCCTTCGCTTAAACTGCACCATAACCGGCAAGAATTCATGAATGAGCAACCTCTTAGAATGGTGCTGGGTGGATAGGTGTGCGTTTTCCAGGCATTATGCAAAGGCTCCAGAAGCCTGCTGCATTCTTGTGGCACAAATCCGTGCATGTTTGTGTGTGTAACTAGACAGGACCAGACCCCAGCGAAAGGGGTAGGACTACTGCCCCTGGGTGCAGTAACCATAAAGGAAGCCCCCACCCAGTTGCCAAGGGAGGCACAGCTAAGGCCACCGGGCTGCTGTTGGCTGGAGAGTATGGCTCCTGCCGGTTGTTAAGGAAGCTGACCAGCAGAAAGCTAAAAGCAGCTTCCCACCCGGAAGGCTACGAGGGAAGCAGTTTTCCCCGTTGGGAGAACGGTTAAGTGGGATATCATGCATGCGTCCCACATCGGGATGCCCTCTATTCTGGTGGGAGCCCCCATTTCCAACTTCAGCGGGAGGGAAGGAAAGAGAGCGGGGCTTCCATTAAGGAGAGGGGGTCATCGGGGCTTTCCCTGCTCTCTCTTTCCGGATGAAATTCCTAAACTCCTAAAGGGACCTAAAGGGGTGAACTAGGGACGGG
>JAOYMU010000098.1:105184116-105196961 GCA_025802295.1 Psammodynastes pulverulentus | reverse complement strand
GGTTCTGACCAGTTCTGGAGAACCGGTAGCAGAAATTTTGAGTAGTTCAGAGAACCGGTGGTAACCTTCCCCCAGGAAGGGGTGGGAATGGAGAATTTGCAGTATCCTTCCCCTGCAAGCCAAACCATACCCACCAAGCCACGGCCACAGAACCGGTAGTAAAAAAATTTGAATCCCACCACTGATTATGCCCACAGCATTTCACTGGTGTACTAATTTAGTCACTTTGGCAAAGAATTAAATAACATTGGTTTGACATGATCTGATTTTAACAAATCATGCTGGCTACTAGTTATAACTTTGTTTCTAGATGTTCACAGGTCTATTTTTTAAATATTTTTTCCAATATTGGTCTGTAATTTCCTGGGTCTGGTTCCCACCCACCCCTTTTTTTTTCGAAGATGGGAACCACATCAGCTCTTTTCCAATCCTTTGGTGGTTCCCTGGTGCTCCAGGATTTTTGAAAGATATGGTACAATGGTTCTGAGATAACATCTGCCAGCTCCTTCAAAACTTTGGGATGTAATCCATCAGATCCCAATGATTTATATTCATCAAGATTAGACAGGTGTTCTCTTTCCATTTTCTTGCTTATTTTAATTTTTATTTCTAGTCTGTCTTTTACAGTTACGTTTTTTGGTAGGTTGGGCTATAGTTTCTTTTAGGGTAAAGATCGATGCAAAGAATAAATTAAGCAGTTCTGCTTTCTTTCTGCTGCCTATTACTTCCTTGCCATCTTCTCTCTTTAGTGGATCAACTGTTTCCTTGGCTTTTTTCTTGTTATTTATATGCTGAAAGAATTTTGTTTTATCTTTGACTTTTGTTGCAAGTCTTTGTTCATTCTGAGCCTTTGCTTTCCTAATTTCATCTTTGCAGATTCGGGATATCTGCTGATATTCTGACCAAGTTCCTCATTGCTACTCAAAAAGCATCATATCAATAAGAATTGCAAGGGCGTGAAATCTAAGGTATCAATGATGCATAATGCATTTGAAAGCAGAATAATAGTGGTCCTTTCCACACAGCAACAATATGATGAAATAGATCACGCTTAAAGTTCACCAAGTGAGAGTAGACTGTGGAGTCTGCCCAGTTCCCCATCCAATATTTTAACCATTGCACCAAATTAGATATTTATATACATATACATATACATATACATATACATATACATATACTTACACATACACACACACACACACACACACACACACACGAGGCTCCAAGAACTTCTCCAAAATTTATCACAAATTAGTAATTTAACCTGACAGAGAGAGAGAAATCATATTGACAGAATTTAAATAATTTCTCTTAACCTAAAGTGAAATTATTTCTCATGGCCCTCCCTAATTTTCTTCAAAAGCTAAGTGTGACCTTCAACTTGAAAAAAAATGTGCATTGTGCTCTAGATTATCTCTCTCTTGCAGTTGATTGGATATCAGAAGAAGTCAGTGACCAGAGGTTTTAGTTATAAATTTGGCCCAACTGATTTAGATGTGAAAGAAAACATGATTTGATGCCATAACCTGTTCAATCACTTTTGATATTTTCTTTATAACCTTTATAAAAAATGATAGTCCTCAAATGAATTCTTTTATCACATCTCCCCCTTAAAATCTCCCTCTTTTTCCTCTCTACGTACCTATCTGGTCCATTTCACGTGTAGCTTTCCTTTGTTCTTACGGTGAAGTCAATATTTAGCTATGAAATGATTAAATGTGTTATTTAGAATAACACCCAGGAAGATGCTGGCCCTTGTTTAGAGGTCCCTGAAGCTGACCTTGTATAGAAAAGACTACAGGGACATATAAAGTGACAGCTAGGAAGGAATATGTTATCTTGCATAGTCAATTGGATATTGCAATCTTTTGTAATAATTTACAATCTGAAATGTTTCACTATCACCATGAAGAATTTTTAAGTGCTTAAAAAGGTGAATTTAAACAATGTTAAAAAATGAAGCTAATACCAGATAGAATTGAAGAAGCCCTGATTAGCTCATGAATCATGTTGGCTGAGCAGGAGATAGGAGATAGAAAAATGCCAATCCAACCAGCTAGCGCATGACATGCTGCAGGGAAGGTCATATTAGTCTGATTGTCTCCTGGTATTGCTGCATTCATGCCAAAAATCCATGAGTGCTTCTATGATTGTATCAGGCAGCCTTTATTAAGAGAAATCCCTTCTCTCAACTGGGCTAATAGCATAGAATTACAGAGATAAAGTCCACTGCAGGCCTCTAGTTCAGACCCCAATCTCAAGCAGGAGCCAGCTGTAACATATTTGACTGAGGGCAGCCCACCCTCTGCTTAAACATTTTGTTAAGCTATCTCTTCCACTGTCAAAAATTCGTACCTTTAAGGAAGTGTCTTCTAATCTTTAGCAGAAATCTACTTCCCTGTAATTTCTATCTTTTGGTTTTAGTCCTGACCTTGGGATCAACAGATAATGAGTTTGCAATATCTTCTCTGTAGAAAAAAAAACCCCGAGATAGCTGAATACAGCTATCAAGGCTTCCCTTTCAGCTAAACATACTCTACATTTGTCCTTGACAGGTTCTTTTTTAGAGGAAGATCTGAAGCTCTTCAAGTTCGGCTTGAACAGCAAATTTCTCCTGTGGCAGAAATGGGGAGAAGGTCTTCTACTGCATTAATTAAGCACTTCTTGGATCTGGTCTTTGTATCTACTTCTGATGTTGAGTCACAAAATGACCTGCTATCTAGTACTGGACAACATAGGCTATAAGCTGAATTGAAGGGTGAATAAAGGGGTGCATTCTTGAGAAACAGGATTTTTCATGAGAAATAGACCTCTCATGAGTAAAATTATTTCAGCCACAGAAGCATCTATGTTGGCCAGAAAGCTGGATAGATATGAGAACCCCATGTGAAAAAGTCAAGTGCATGATTGAGGAAAGGCAAAAGAGGACACCTCTAGGTTTCACGCCCAAGGAGCCTGCCAGAATTAAGGTCCAGTTGTTTTTGTACAATTTACTAGAGGAAGTAAAAGAGAATTGCTGATTAGTTACAAAGTCACATGACAGTTACACATGACAGTTACACATGTGCACAAAGCAAAGCACCTTGCCCAGATTGTCCTAACTATGTTGCCTTCCTTGATTCCAGGAACAGGTTCACTTCCAAGGTGTCTTAGCCAAGTGCCAAAGCCAGAACCTGTTAGCTGGTTATATAGCTACTCTCTATATAAAGTGTGTGGTCAGCCTAAGAGGCCTTTCCCTCTAGCTCTTGCTGACAGGTGTTAAAAATGTCTGCAGCTGAATCAATACACAATAGAGGATGCTTTTATGTAGATATGGCACTTCTGTGGTTTAATTTGATATAATTCATATGAACTTTTTTTTTACCGGATATGCTGCTTTATGTTTAGCAGCTTGTGATTAACTAAAATGTCTATTGTAGTTATGAAAAGCATTTGAAACGGATGCTTCCCAAAGATGGAATGGCATGAAGGAAGTCCCACTCCTCTGGGTTTCAAAAGAGTATCTAGTTGCTGCTGCAGGTACGTAAGGTAGTCTGCTTGCTTAAGGACTGTTCAAAGTTACAACAGCCTCATAAAATGTTCTTAATGGCTTGTTTTCCTGCAGGAAACATCAACAATAGCCCAGTAGATATGCTGGATTCACTTAACATCAGAAAGGAGGCTTTACTGCTTGTTTTCCAGAAGAAAACATCAAAACAACCCAATGGATATGCTGGATTTGCTTAACAACCAGTTATAAAATGGAGTTGGGTCAGATAGTGACCTATTTAAAGATTGCCCAAATTGTCATCATATACCAAGGATTACCTGTATATCAAAAATTGCTACTAACCTGTCTTCCATTGAGAACCTATATACTGCATGAGTCAAAAAAAGGGCTGTGAAAATATCTACTGACCCCTCACATCCTGGACATAAATTGTTCAACTTCTAACCTCAAAACAATGCTATAGGGCATTGCACACTAGAACAACTAGACACAAGGACAGGTTTTTCCCCCAAATGCCATCACTCTACTAAAAAACTAATTCCCACAACACTGTCAAACTATTTACTAAGGCTGTATTACTATTATTCTTCTCCTCCTTCCTATATCTCTCTCCCTCCACCTATGATACTATAACCTTGTTGCTTGTATCATTATGACTTATATTGTTTTATTTAGTTTCCTAGTATGATTTGATTGTTTTAGTATCCTATGACTATCACTAAGTGTTGTATCTTATGATTCTTGATTAATGTATTTTTTCTTTATGTACACTGACACCAAAGACTAAACTCCTTGTGTGTCCAATCACACTTGGCCAATAAAGAATTCTATTCTATTCTAAAAAAAATACTTCTGCTAGGATCACTGGCAAAGAGCTGTGGCTGTGCATGCATCGACCACTGGGAACAGCTTTCAAAGCAATCTCACATGCTTTGCAAAAGGAGTAGCTGCTTTAGCATTTTGAAGAAAGGATATTTGTTTATACTACTACACACAACAAAGAACCTCTCTGAATGTTTTGCATAGCCTAATGTTTAATTGCTTTTTCCGTGTCCACTTAGTTCACATTTATGCTATTGTTGATTTTAAAAATTCAGCACAGCATATTTCTGCTAAACATCCTTTGGTTAGTAAGAGCCGAGCAATTCAACCTGCCAAGAATCTAGAAATTAGAATGCTGCCCTTGTTTGGTATTAAACATTTTTCCTGGGTTCATGTTACCTGAACAATTGGTTAACATCTCTCCTTACATGTTCAACCAAGTCATTTATAAAAACAGCACAGGGCTTCAAACATAACCAGTAACCTGCCATTTAAGTGCTCCTCCATGCTGAAAGTAAGTTAGCAGTAAATAGGCCTAGTGTAGAATTATTCAAGCAGCAATGAATTTTACCCACTCGTCAAGAAGGATAAACATTTACTTTATTGAAAATAAAGTAAAAGTGATTAAAAATAGCGTTTTTCACAACTTGAAACCAGCAGACTGTCTGGTATCGGCAACTTCATCTGACTGTCTGCAGTCTCTGATAATCTTCTTGCTAAATCATATGTAAACTCCCCAGACTCGGGCAGCAGGTACATTTAATAAATAGCAACACAATAAGAAAGCCCTTGGGAAGGACTCGATAGGTGGATAAAAATGCCATATCCATGCTAAACATGAGGCTATGACAATTCACCGTGGCCAATTCACCACAGCCAATGACCAACTTGCCACAGCCAATTCCTTGTGGGACAACTCGCTATGGGACAAGAATTACACTAATGTCAAATAAATAATGGATAGAATCATTAAAGAAAGGATGCAAAAGGAGAGACAGAATGAAAAGTGAATTGCAAAAATTAATTTTTTTTAATTTATTTTAAATAATTAAATAGAATTGTTAAACTGTCCTGCAGGAAGTTGTCCAACTATGAGTTAGCCGTGGCAAGTTCTCCTGCAGCGAGTTGGCCATAGCAGGTTGGCTGTAGCAAGTTGTCCCATTGCATCTAAACATCTGGCTGATTGTGTGACCAACCATTATGTATGCAGACTCCATATCTCACTTCTACCTTGCTAGCCCTTCCCATTTTTTCTTTGTTTACTACAATTGCTAATGAAAAATTCTGCAAAAATGTGAAAATGTGCACTCTATTTTATGAACTTTATATTGTCCTCATAATTGCCTTACTAATATGGAATTTTGAGTCTACTACAGGAGGGATAAATCTGGCTGAGATTACTTTTTGATATGGATTCTACTAATAATTTCTTTTTCTAAGTGCTCACAATCCAACTGCTTAATGCTATAGCTTATTCCACAATTTCATTCAGTATTAACTTCAACCTATTGTTTCTGGGTCCCAAAGGTGCTTTTCAAAAGGCAACTAGATTTTCTAGGGTTTTTTTTTTTAATCCAAGAAGCTTCGCCATTTTTTCAGTTCTTGGATGAGAAGCAAAATGTTTTCAAGAAAAAAAAACTCCTAGAAAGTCCAGTTGCCTTTTGAAAAGCACTTTTGGAACAACCATGACCTGGATGAATGAGAAGCTCCATAGACATATTGTTTCTGGGATTTGCTTTTTGGATTTAAGAATGTTTGGGTATATCTTCAGTTTTTCAACACCTCACTTACTGACCAATAATATTGTCTGAAAGTTCTTTGAACACAAAGGGGTTAAAAGTAGACCTCAACTTACAACCACCATTGAGCTCCAAATTTCCATTGCTAAGATAGGCGTATTTTGCCCCATTTTATAACCTTTCTTGCCACAGTTGTTAAGTGAATTGCTGCAGTTGTTCAATTAGCAACAAAGCTGTTAAGTGAATCTGGCTTTCTCATTGACTTGGCTTGTCAGAAGGTTGTAAAAGGTGATCGTGTGATTCCAGCACACTGTGACTTTTGCAAATATCAGTTGCCAAGCATCTGAATTTTCATCACGTGACTACAGAGATGCTGCAACAGTGTGAAAAAGTGTGGAAAATGTCACTTTTTCAGCGCTGTTGTATAGTGCAATCTTACTGGCATTGGAGATGTCAGCTTTTCTAGTTAATCTGCTCTCACTATCCCCATGTTTTTTTTCTGCTAGACAAATCCAGCCTTCTCCCCCCACCCAAAACAACAACAACCCACCAAGCCAGTTCTGAGAAATAAAGGACATGGCCATGAATGCTTATGGCTTGTAGACCTTTAGAAGAACCATTCAAACAACTAGGTCTTTGGGGACTTCAGATTTTTGGGGGGGCATTGTGATGGAATTATCGTTATTTGTGAAATCCTCTTTATCTTTGCAAGGAGTTAATACTTTGACACAGAGTTACAAGTACTGGGTTTTTTCAGTTCACTTCTGTTGAATTCCAGTTTACATGAGTGCCCTGAGGAATGAAAACAGAAAATAGACCGTAACTGTGTGGGACTGGTGTCCTGTTGATACAGTATATTCCTGTACTTTTATTCCATTTGGATATCAAATGCAGGCTTAAAAGGAAGATTAGAGATGCAGAAGCAGAGACAGCAAGAATTGAGGCACACTAGAAGGAGAGTTTATTCCCTCTGATTTGAATACTTTTCAGGGTTTTAACTGTCAGGTCTGAGTGAAATAACAAAGACTTTTCACAATACTGTGATATCTTGCCAAAAGGAAGAATCTCTTCAGAACTGGCAAAGAAGCCCTGGGATTGTGATAGTAATGGTGTGGAAGAAACAGTTGATCACATCCATTTGGATTTTTTGCAACATAATCATGACAGAGGCCTACTGCAGCAGGTTCTCCTCCAAGTAGAAGTTTTTGGCAAAAAGCAGTATCACTGTGTCAGTTCCTCCCCTTTCATACTGCAGTATACATTTAAAGAAGAATACAGCTGATACCAGCCAGAGCACAGAAAAATTCAAAGAAGCAGTGCAAGATCATAAGACGTGGAGAGACCTGGCCAGGAGTGGGCAGCTATGGGTTTGCCTGGGTTTGGGAGAACCTGTAGCTAACCAGTAGCTGATTTTAGAGCGGGTTTGGCGAACCCATAAATCCCAGCCTTGGCTGGCCCTGTCCCGCCCACCACACCCCTCCCAGGAGTCCCCACATGGCCCATTTTGGATCCCAAGTAAGTGCAGGGCCCATGCAAAGGTTCAAGGAGGGCAAAAAATGGGCCTCCCAGAGGCTCCAGAAGGCCTCCAGAGGACCTCTGGAGCCCGGAAAGGTCATTTTTTCCCTCCCAGAAGCTCAAGGAAAGCCTCTGGAGCCCGGGAGGGTGAAAATGCCCCCTCCCCCACTTTGGTGCAGGAGGCCAACTAGGCCACGCCCATCATGGCCATGCCCACCCAGCAACTTGGCAGAGAACCCATTGCTAAAATTTTTGAAACCCACCCCTGGACCTGGCCCACAGAATCGCCAAGAGTCAGGCACAACTGAATGATAACATAATCATCAGAGCTGGTGTTGCAATGGCACGACACTCTTTTCATTTCCATTTTGTAGAACTACAACTTTGGCTTCATCATTTCCCACCCTCCCTTGATCACTAAGAGCAGATCCCTCTCATTTGGATATTCAAGTTCCTTCTTTGAGGGATGACACTGAGTGAGAGAATGCAAAGTGGCAGCATCGTTGGTTATTTTTTTGGTGATACTCTGGAATTTGTGACTGAATGCATAGGTGCTTGTAAGAGGTAGTGATAATGGAGCCTCTTCTGGTCTTGCTTCACCATTTATTCTGAGAAGAAAAGGAATTAAGACCTTTACGTGATAAAAAAAAATCCAGATATCCCATACAAACTATTCTTCAGGTGCAGATTCTAGATAAAGTCAGTTTTAATTAGCTAATTCTAGGTTTCATTTTATTTTAAAAGCAGCTGATAATTTCCGAACAATGTGCTCTGCTTGGTTCTTGAATATATACCCTCAACTGGAAACTGAATTAGTTCTTTTGCCTAACTGATTTTGCTCATTTGATGCCATATATCTTCTCTTTTGTTTTACAGATGAAACGAAACTCTAGAAGCAAAGGCGTATTCATCTGCAAAACTATAGAAGCCTGAACATCTCCACAGCCTTACCTCTGAGGGTTAGAAATGGAGATTCCCATTCATCATAGACTCTGAATACCAAAACAGAACTGACTTTCTGAAACAGCAAAGCAGCTGGAAGCCTAGTTAAGACCCCATAGCTATCTTTTGAATTAGCAAGGGGGGGTGGGGTAGCTTGATTTTTTTCCCTGCTTGCAAGTATGAAAATTGTTGGAAAAAGTAACAAGTAGTTTGTCCCAACCATTTGAGTTTTATGCTGTAGTGTATTTCCAGAGGAAAAAATGTCTAAAAAAATAATCACAAGAAATAGGAATTGTGTACAATTTTATCTTTAATGAGTTTAAACTGTATCATACAACAGGAGCGTTATTCTGCTCTTATCCCTCGGTGATCACCAATTTCTCAATTCCTCAATGATCAGAAGGGAGGGAATTCCCCTTAACACTTGTGTTCACACAATACAATGAACCACAAACTAACCATTCTCATTTCAGCCTAAAGTTGCATGAACCTAGCCCTATGGGTAGTTTGTGATTCCATGTGGTACATGAACTTAGAAAATTTAGTTAAAGTTAGTTGAACGGGCAGATTAGCTAATTCTTGTGTTGGGGATGGGGAATAGAAGGAAGACCATTCTTGGGGACTGCAGGCATTTTCACAGCTTATTTATGTATTTCTATTATTTATGTTTTAATACATTGTACTACCAACTTGCCTATGAGGAAAGCAGAAACTATTTGTAGGTTTTGGTAGATAATGTTCAACACCCTTATTAAGCTGTAGTATGATTTTCTAACTTTGTGTGTTGTGTGAATAAAGCCATGTCCTATGGTAGGCACAATGTCCCCAAATCCCCATTGACAACAGTAACACCATATTTATATGCATAGTAAAATTATGAGTAAGTCACAGAAAAACCTACACAAGGTTTACTCATCTTGTTCTACACAACATAGTTCACCATTTCCCCAGGCATGAGGCACAGTAATGCACAAGGGGGAACAGAACCACAGATTTGAATCCTATCACATGCCAATGTCCTCTATCTACTCGGGGCCAGCTGCAGAAACATCTGGCTCTCCCCCCCCCCATGTACTTGTATCTGATTGAAACACCACCTCTCACCTCCCCTACTGCCATGGCTTATGTTTCATAATGCAGTGTAGTGAAGAAGCATGAAGAAGACCCAGACCTAGATGATCTGGGAGTCAAGGGAGGTGACAACAAAACAAAAGAAAGCCAGAGTAGCATCAGGGCAAGGCTTTGTGAGTGAGATGGTGGAAATCAAAAGTAGCCATTTTTAGGCAGCTAACTCAACATGCAGAAATGAGGTACGTGATCCCATTCCTTCCCCTCAATGCATTTGCTGTAGGTGGAGAGCAAAGACCAAAGAGCCTTCCATGTAACAAATTTATCATGCATGACCTCATTCTTGTTTGACTCATTGGAAAAGGCTGGGAAGTTTTTCCTAAAAATGGCTCATCATTCTGACTGCATCTTCTAGTTCACTCCATAGTATGTCTCTTAGCCAAACACTTTCCCAATAAACATGGGGTTGCCGCAGTGTTCCTCTGTAAAATGCTGATGGGGAAAACAAATTTGGCAGCTGCCTGAGTTACAGTCTTGGCCAAGTCATGGTGGCGATTAGTATTGGCCAAGGGTAAATTAAATCACTTAATAAGCTATAAAATAAAAAGCTTCTATTGAACAGCCTGTAATAAAATGCAACCTGTTTATCCGCTTCTTACTAATCCTTTAGTTTCTTCATTATTTTTTAAGCAAATGTTAAGAAGTACTGTATCCTGCTGCAATTTCTTACGGTTAACCAAATAAATCTGTCTCAAAGACCTTTCTGATACGATAGAAGGGCCAGATCTTATTCCTTATAGTTCCGTCCATTTGCAGATTTGTGATCTGACTTACCGTATCGTTTGCCTATTTGTTTTATATCATCTAGTTTATTTTCTTCTGGATTCGTTCACTTAGCTACTTCTTTTGCTTCTTTTGGATTGAAACCAAAACATGAGATCAGAGTTTCATCTGCAGTTGATTAAACTGGATCTCACTTTTCAGTGCAGTTCTGGAGACCCTAGGAATGAAGTTTGGCAACTGTGCTGGTAGACTGGCGGAGCTTAGAGCGGGGGAATTCTTCGAGACTAAACGTCACATGCAGTCTTGTATGAATGCCCCAATAGCAGGTGTGCTCATAAAAGCCAGGTAAGGAAAAAGGGTGAAATGGATAGGACCACATTAAGAAAATGGATAGATTCCATTTTAAATGAATTGAAAGGAATAGATGAATGATTGAATATTCTGCCACCAAAAATAAAGCAATTCTGTCCTGATCGGTTGGACATAGTCTCCTCCACATCACTTTGCTCAAAGAGAATAATTGCACCATTCTGTATAATGCTGTGAGGGCATTGTATTCTATAGGAATAGAAGAAGTTGCCCCACTGCTTAGATCTCAGCATGTGGCATCACCTGGATGATCTTATTTGGGTTTGGAATGTAAATAGGTTCAGGCCTGGTTAGCATTTGAATGGAAACTTGGGTAATTAGCAATAGCAATAGCACTTAGACTTATATATTGCTTTATAGTGCTTTACAGTCCTCTCTAAGCGGTTTATAGAATCAGGATATTGCACCCACAATTTGGGTCCTCGTTTTATCCACCTCAGAAGGATGGAAGGCTGAGTCAACCATGAGCCTGGTGAGATTCGATCTGCCAAATTGCAGGCAGCTGGCTGTAAGCAAAAGTAGTCTGCAGTTACTGCACTCTATCCTCTGCGCCACCGAGGCTCACCGAGATATATCATTCGCACATGTATGCCTGTATCGAATATTTCCTTAGGAAGTGAGACCTCTGCAAGAAGCTCAGATACACTCTCTGTCATCAGAGGCCTGGAACATTGATCTATAAACAGTGACTACTGAAAATTACAGTGTTGTAAGTACAGCCTATTGATAAGTTTTACTTTTTCAACTTTTTAACACTTCATCCATTTACATTTTGTAGTCCGTTGTGTAATTTAAATAAGTATCAGTGCAAATTTTGCATGGGGAAAAAAGTAAATACACCCCTACATTTAACACTATTACTAATGCTTAAAATTAGAACCAGGTGCACTAGATCAGGTGCAAATGATTAGACCATCATTAGAGAGTGTGTGAAAGAATCTCAGATGCTTAGTTTAATTTGCTCTTTATTTTTTTAAGACTATGTTATCACCATACTTAGATTGAAAAAAAAAAAACCCTCTCTGTCTTTCAGAAAGAAGGTTGTAGATGCCTATGAATCTGGGAAGTTATATAAAAATATCATTAATGAATTAGACAATGATCATTCCACTGTCTGGAAGATCATTATCAGGGAAGTTTTCCACAATGATCAATTTGCCCAGGTCAGGCCATCCTAGCAAGTTAGCCTGTGAGCAAAATATAGAGTGCTAAAAGAAGTCTCTAAGATCTCCCAAATTTTATCATGTGACCTTTAAGTAGCTTTCATGTCAGCTTTACCAGGTAGACCTACAGGAAACATGTTAAATACAACAATAATTCTACTTTATTGTAAAGCTGCATTAAGAGAACCTTTCAAGTCTGAAATTATAATTCTCCTGCTGTCACCTTTACAGTCCAATAGCTTAGGAAGAGTCCATCCTGAGCCTTCTGCTCTTCCCACTGTGCAACTGCTGTTTATGCTGCCTCTTATCTGACCATTCCCTAAGCACAATATCTTCTCTTGGTCTCCCAAGGTCATTCCCACTTATTATTACATCTCACTACAACTGAGTCTGAGTGCATGAATCTTCCATTAAAAAGAAGACACGCAAATTAAATCTACATGGGAGGTATGCCATGAAGAAAGGAAGAATCTGTTCGAAAGAATATCAGGAAAATTTTGCTCATGGCTGCCAAATCCATGACTTCTGGGACAATGTACTCTGCACAGGCAAGGCAAAAGTAGTTATTTGGTCACCTTACCAGAACTCATTTTTGGTGAAATGCAAAGATAGCATTTCATAAGAATCTGATATTTGCTATAAAAGTGTAAAAGTGATGGAAATGTTATAGATTGGGCTGCTTTGCTGTATCAGAACCTAGGAAGCTCACTATAAGATATGGAGATGGTCTCAAGAAATCCTGGAGGATACAATTGATTTTAAACCCGAATTGTTTTTGTTAGGGATAATTGGAAGGAATTTGAACAAAAAATCAAAATATATTTTGATACACCTAAGTTGTCTTGGTTTGGTAAAATTGCGTTGTGTAAGATGATGCTGTTACCAAAATTTAATTTTCTATTTGAGATGCTACCATTAAAATTGACGGAGAAAGATATAGAAGGTTATCAGAAG
>JAOYMU010000098.1:105091114-105104002 GCA_025802295.1 Psammodynastes pulverulentus | reverse complement strand
AAGGGGAGGTTGGAGACCGGACGATAGTTATTTAAAAGAGTTGGGTCCAGGCCAGGCTTCTTGAGGAGAGGTCGCACTACCGCCCTTTTAAGAGCAGTGGGAAACGATCCCTCCCTCATGTATACCATGAGACATGTACACATATTCAATCTTTTCTTTGTTCTTAATTTTTGATATTTTTAAACTTAAAAAAAAATGAATTAAGAAAATGCTGGTGTCTACATGTTTGCCTATTTATCTATTCACCCGACATCCCTTCTTCTTTTTTTTAATAGAAAGCTCATATTTATCACTTTTCTAGGCAATAATCATTATTTTGTTGTTCTGACCTGTGATAGCCTGGACATTATTTTGCCAGCATCCAAAATTATAATCAAACACCTCTGCCACCTTTAATCCTCTATCCCCAGCCCCAAATGCAAGTTTTCTCTTTCAAATATCATCCTGTTTATTTTGGTTCACTCTTCAACACTGTCTAGACATTTTATAATCATCCCTTTTTTTTCTAAAGTGTTAGCTACTCCTAATTTTGTATTGCCTGCAGATTTGATCATCATCTCCTTGATCCCTCCGTTCACGTTACTAATAAAAATAATCTAAGCCTTGTTTTATTGTTTCATTAAGGAGGATATCATGAGAGACTTTGCGGAATATTTTGCAAGGTTAAGCTATAGTAAGTCCATATTGGAAAGACAGTGAAATTTCAGATTTGCTCCCTTTGATTGCTGATAGGTCTTTATTGTCTGTTAATGAACTCGTTCTTTACTAATGTAGTAGAAATACTGATCAATAATGTTCAGTAGGGTCAGCATTTAATGATGTGTTTAAAAATTAGACTAAACAATATGTTTTTATTTCTTAAATTTATCTTTGACATTTTTCTCTCTTTTCTCTTTCACCCCTTTTGTATATTAAGGAAAATAAAAATATTTTTAAAAATGACTCATTGGATAATATTAACTTCCTAAGAGGAACAGAATCAAACAAAGATGGAAGCAGGGTAGAAGCTATAGAAATAATCAGATAAAAATAATGAGACTAAAATGATAATAATGATTTTAGAATAAGTTTTATTTATGGGGACAATGTATATAGCAGATTAGGAAGTGTCTGACCCTTCCAACACTAAGCAAGCTGCAATGTAAGCGAGAACAAATTGTGGGAATGAGCATATAATCTCCACATAAGGGGTTCAAACATTACTAGTCTTTGCTGACAACAGCAATATGTCAGCCTGGGAAGCCATATTTACTTGAGAGCTTCGAGGCTGCCACATTCAGTGCCTGGGAATTTGGGAGGGGGGATTTCATAGTGAGCTAGAAGATTAGCCACAACAACATTCTTTCTCAGAGAGTCAAGGACATGTTACCCTGCACCTGGAGAGCAGTGACTGAAGGGATGTCTCCAGTTGGGATGACGATTTGATAGGGCCGTGTGATGGACTGATGGGGTGCAGGGGATGGAGCTTTGATTTCTCTTTTGGGAAGGGAAAACCCAGAACTCTCAGATTCGGGTTTTCCCCAGATGTGCCAATATGACAACTCTAATAAAATGGAACTTTGAGGACTTGGTTGCCTCGGAGTTTATTGGTTTGAAGTTTGTTAGTTGGAACGCTGACACAATACTTGAGCATATATGTGAAGGAAGGTTGCAAATTGTGATCACATGACCCTGGGACAGTAGAACCATCATAAATTCATGCCAATTGCCAAGCACCCCAATTCTGATCATGTGACTGTGAGGGTACTGCATAAGTATGAGAACCAGGGATAAGTCATTGTTTCAGTTCCATTGTAACTTCAAACGGTCACTAAATGAATGGTTGTAAGTTGAGGCCTACCTGTTACATAATTTATGGCATAATTATTGCTTTTTCTTTGATGCTGCAAATGTGTTATCTTCTTCCAGCTGTTAGAAAAAACTATCAAGTATAAAGAAATCCTTTAATTACTGAAAAAGCAACTTGAATGAATATTTGGCCAATGCAGAAGTCATTTCCTAGAAATGGCTCATTGTCACTGCAACCATCTGAATTCCAACCTTCCCCTCTGTTATGAAATCCTCAGTAGTTGCATTGCTAAATTGCCATGGTCCTTGTAAATGTTTGAATAATAGAGAGATATAATCCACAGACAGCAGGCTACATATCGCTTCCAGATGTTTTGCTGTAAAGGCCCCATAAGTCACCCAGATTCTGCTACTGAAGTCTAAGAATTCACATTTCCCAGGGTCTGTTAATTGTCTTGTTTTGCCTTGTCTTCCCAGTCTTTTCCCTTGCATTTTATTCACAGGTCTGCTTTCTTCTCATTGTAGCGTCTGCCACTACCAGCTCTCTCCTTCTTTCTCCATTCATCCTTTCTAAACACCCAGACAGGAAAATCTTACAGCTTGAAACAGTTGGCAATGTTATGAAACAAGTTTGTTTTGTTTCACAGCTTCATTACGTTTAATATCACAGCTTATCATTCTGTATGATATATTATTTTATGTGCTATTTGTAAATATTTCCTAATCCAGTTTGAGATACTAACGGTAGACAGTATAGTCGTACCTTAGCCCAACTATAAACGATGAGCATCCAAACAGGTGGGGAGTGAGAAAATGAACCCAGCAGGAAAATATTCATTATTCTGCCAAATTTCATCCTATGTTTTCTGCTTGATTATTTGATTCCAGCTACCGATGGATTCTAGCGTACTCTCTGATGACTAGTCTTACACATATAGGAAAATATATTGGAAAGGCAGAGTTTAATTATGTAAGCTCTGTCTGAAATGCTAGTCTAGTCTTATCACCGCAAAGATAGCAGGTACAATTCTTTATACATTTCCTTCAGGAAATCTGGGAGGCACATCCTTTATTCTTTTTACTCTACGTCTTTTAACACTTTGGTCTTTTTCATACATATTTTAAATCTAAATATTTTATATTAATGAGTTTTACAGACACAAATAGAAAAATTACAAAATGAAAAGAAAAAAACACCAGGAAAGAAATAAATGAATCACTGCAGTTGTTAAGCTAGTGACACAATTGTTAAGTGAATCTGGCTTTTCCATTGTCAGAAGGTTGCAATAGGTAATCACAGGAACCCAGGGACAGTCCAATCATCATAAATACAAGTCAGTGGCCCAGCCTCTGAATTTTGCTTACATGACAACAGGGATGCTGCAGTGGTCATAAGTGTGAAAAACAATCACGTCACTTTTTTTTTCAGTGCCATTGTAACTCCAAGCAAATCATTAAACAAATGGTTGTAAGTAAAGGACGACCTGTATTTTCAAATCTACCTTGGTGTGAAAAGTAATCAATAATTTTCTAAGGTTGCAAAATAGCATAAAATCTGTGCCATAGAAAAATACACTAAGCCATTTCGCTATTAGTAGATAAAATTGCCTTTTCAAAAACAGACAAGCCACACATTTTTTTCAATCCAATCCTTGATATTAGGAATATTATTACTCTTCCAAGTTCTCAAAATAAGCATTTTAGCAACTTCTCAGGTCTGATACCTGATGTTTTTTTAAACTTTTTTGCTCAGTTTTGCTTTGGCCAGCGGCTAGTTCTCCTGAAAATTGGCCCCATATAAGTAAGGTGATTTAGCATAAATGTTTAGTATAGAACTGCTTCCCTTCTGTACTAAATTTATTCATATTCAAGATTACAAGTTCCTTCTTTAGTGAGGAAAAATATTGAAGAGCTCAGTATAGGACCCAGAGAGTTACTATGGAAAATAAGGAAGATAACCTTGATAGAGATATGCAAACTCCATTGTCAAGTTGACAAGGAATAACACTTGTTCTAAACCATGAATATCCAAATAGCATTTGGAAGTGGCTCAGACATTTTTCTAATTCACTGAAGTGTATTGTATAAATACAATACAATCAGACTTGCAATATTGTGTTATTATAGCCAGTATCAATAAAAGTATTTTAGCTTCCTGTAGAGTCGTTTTCTAGATCTGGTCTTATACCTAGTGGGGCTAACAGGTACTTAATACACAATTCTCTATCTGTAAAGCCTTTTAACTGATTTTTATTCTGCTTGCAATGTGACCAATAGTATATTCACGTATATGGATATTCCAAATAATGTAATTGAGAATGGAAGTGGGGTGATGTACTGGTTGTATTAATAGTTTCTGCCCTGAATAGAGAACAGTAGTATCTGCCCACGTGTGTTTCATTTATTAAGGAGAATCTATGTGTTGAATCATTTCGGTTTTTATATAGCATAAAAAAACCTGCGACATATAACTACACCCCGTCACATCTTCACATGATGGAATAATTCACATCCTCTATTGATCTCTAAATATTCTGCACCTCACCTGTTTGTTCATGCATTACAACATATTGATTTTCCTAGCACAATTGCTCTGATCACTGTTATCACCTGGGGAAAGCCTAAATTATTGCTCCACTTGGAATAAGCTTTTTTTTTTTTAAACCTGGGGTGAAATCTCACCCACCCCCAGGAAACAGCCAAAAAGAGAGACCGAAGGCTGAATTTCAAGCTTCTTCCAAACATGATTCTAATGAATCATGGCAAGGAAAAAAAACTCTCTGAAAACTGAAAAGCACTGTGAAAGGAATATTGTCTAATTCTGCTATGGGTCACTATTGTGACAATGATTGCAAATTGACGCAAAAAAAAGTACCAAAAAATGCAGGTGTTTTTATTTTTTGTTTGTACATCTCCTCACTTTTAAAAAAAAATTGCAAACAGTTAATATTTTAGGTACCTTTTCAGCCATCTGGTGAGGTGAAATAATAATGTGCTTATGTAACAGAATATAAAATCATCTGATGAGCATAGAACTTTCCCAAGTGTCACCCATTTCTTAGCCATTTGATCTAATAATGATTGCCTTTTCATTTCAAGCTGCTTTTTAATCATGTATTATCAATTTCAGCATGGAGAGGCCATTGTATATGTGGGGGTGGAGCTAAAGAATGAATTTAAAATATTTAAGTAGCACATCTTTAAGATATAGCAGAAGGAAGGAGGCTTGCAGATGAATTTTTTTTGCCAAAAGTCTGTAGAGATTCATCCAGGTCATGATTGTCCCAAAGATGCTTTTTCAGGAGGCAACTGGACTTTTTGGTTTTTTCTTTTGAAGATATTTCGCTTCTCATCCAAGAAGCTTATATATATATCCTTCCATTCCTCACTAGCCATCTTGTTCAAATCGCAGTTGACACCTTTAAAAGGACATTTATGTTTGCATATTTCCTTTCCTAATCATGTTTTGAAATTGCTTATAAACTACTTTATAAATTTAATTAAATAAATAAATAAATGCTTTTCAGCTATTAGAAATCTTTCGATTAACAAATTTTATAGCAACCGGTAACAAAAAAAGTTTTAACTACAATTTTAAGAACTTTTTCTTTCCTTTCTGCACCTTTAATTTTTTTTTACCTATATTTTTTATTTTAGTTTGTATTAGTTTTTATATTGTGATTTCAATTTTTAATAAGATTACTTTAAGGAAGTTGTTAAAAAAAATTGGTTATTCAAACAAGCATTCGGGAACCTTATTTGTTATGATTTTAAGACTTTAATGTTTCATAGATGGTATTTATTGTTGAATATGTATGTTTTATCTATCAGGAAAGCAGGAGGTTGGGGACCTCACATAGAACAGATCATTAATCAGTAGAATCAGTAGAATCTGAAATCTAAAATAATAGTAATAATTCTTTACAATCTAGCAACTGTTAATCTGGTTTGAGGCAATAAGATTGTATCAACCACAAAGAAAAGTTAAATTGTCTCTAGCAGTCCAAAATGACAGCGAGCCAATTGACTTCAGGTATACCTGTTGTTTCCATGCTGCATCTTTAATAACAAATTCACATTTTTCTGTAAACACGTGGCATAAAACACAACAGCCATCATTACTTTACAGAAAAAGTTTACAAAGCACAAAACGTCTACTAACTTCCAATGCAACTGGATTAACCCCCACTGCTCTCCGTGTTCCCTAGACCCCAGAAGGGATAAAGGATTCCAATTGACACATGATGTTTTCTGAAGTGGAATAATGAAAACCTGCAAAGATTCCTTTCAGGTTTTAAGGGGATTAACAGGAGCTTTATAAGTATTTATGAGTAAACCTCAGCTAGTAGTACACGGAAGGAATTCTTTCCTTTCAATTCTAAATAAAGTTCGGTTAATCTCACCCAGGGATATAACAGAACCTCCTATATGCACAAGTGTAACTTGAAAACAGTTACAAAATGGAAGAAAAGTTAACAATATCTGGAAGGGTTGGAAAAAATGTTTTCCTAAGGTCACTAAATGAAGCATTATGACTGTACAGTTTGCAAACAAAAGCGAACTGTTTCATCTCAAGGGCAGGCAAATACAAGAAGGTTCAGTGGGAATAAAAGGTTATCTGTATCTGTATTAGTTATTACAGGTTAGTCCTTGACTAATGACCACAACTGGGAACCTGAATTTTCTGTTTTTAATCAAAATGATTAAGTGAGTTGTGTCTGATTTCACGACCTTTTTTTACCATGGTTGTTAAGCAAATCACTGCAGTTGTTAAGTGAAACATACTTTTGTTAAGTGAATCTGGCTTTTCCCTGTTTTGTTTATCAGAAGCCAGCTGAGAAGGTTGCAAATGGCAATTCCATGAGCCTGGAATGCTGCAACCACCATAAATAATGCTGGATGCTAAACCCTTAAATTTTGATCATGGTCACATAGGGATGCTAGGGATGACTGTAACTTTTTTCAGTCCTGCTGTTCTTCCAACTGTTACTAATGAATGGTTGTAAGTCAAGGACTACTTTGATGTCAAGGGTCTTCAGATCGTTCTGAAATAGCAGCAGGGCTTCACCAAGCCGTGGTGGTGCAGTGATTAGAGTGCAGTATTGCAGGCTACTTCTGTTGACTGTCGGTTGCCCGCAATTTGGCAGTTCAAATCTCACCAGGCTCAAGGTTGACTCAGCCTTCCATCCCTCTGAGGTCGGTAAAATGAGGATCCAGATTATTGGGGGCAATATGCTGACTCTGCAAACCGCTTAGAGAGGGCTGTAAAGCACTGTAAAGCAGTATATAAGTCTAAGTGCTATTGCTATTGCTATTCTCTAGGAAGACCTGCTAGGCATTTCCAGTTCCAGTATATCTGTTTTGCTCTTGAAAAGACTGCAGGTGTAGCTGGACCTGTGTTTGAATCAGCAGAAAATCCTGTGCCTGATATAAACTACCAGCATGCAATTGGCCTGATATTAATTCTATGAGATAGGATGTAGTCCAGAGACATAGGAGGGAGGGAGGAGTGCTTTCCCAGGGAGCAAAGAGACAACATAGCTTGGAATCTTTGGTATACAGGAAAAGGGTGAAGGTGAACCTCCCCCCCCCCAGCAGTTCACAGGGTACATTTAATAGTTAGGCAGATGATTATGATTATGGTTGTGATTGTGATTGTGATTGTGATTATGATTATGATTATGATTATTAGCAGTAATAGTAGTAGTAATAGTAGTACTTTATTGTCATTGCACCTTGTACAATGAAATTAAATGCCAACTTCAGTATACATTATACATAAGAAAACTATAAAAAATAAAACTAAAACAAAAACACACATCCTTCACATTCTATGCAATTAAATTGAAAACCCCTGATATTGCATTAATATTACACTATACAGTAGAATTCAACATAGTTACTGCTCTGGAATAGAAGCTGTTTTTCAGCCTGTTTGTCCTTGTCTTCATTGTCCTGTACCACCTGCTAGATGGTAATAGTTAAAAAAAAGGTGCCCAGGATGAGATGGATCTTTAAGAATGGATCTTTAAGAAGCACTTTAATAAATGCTTTAATCTGGCAAGATTTCTATCAATAGGCAAAGCAACAATAAAGAAACTACTAAAGAAGTAACTGTTCATGTCATTCTAGAGTTGTGGGTGCTCTATCACTTGAGGTTTTCAAGAAGATATTGGATAGCCATTTGTCCAGAACGGTGCATGGTTTCCTGCTTGAGCAGGGGATGGGACTAGAAGACCTCCAAGGTCCCTTCTAATCATGTTATTCTGTATTTTTGGTGCCTTGGGCTTGACATTATGGCAGGAATCACTAGGTCTCTTCTAGCCTCATCTGCTGTCAATCAGTAAAGAACTCCTAGAAAGACCCTATGAGATACCTTTTGGTAACTACTGGTGGAAACAAAAGGAGACCCCGACATGAAAACGTTCTTCAGTTGGAAACCAGAAGTATTCAAAAAGAAGCCACAAAATCATACTTGATTGGCACGTTTAACACAGTGTGTTTCTTTTCCTTTAGTTTATATGTCATTTTCTATTTTGTGATGACTTCTTGAATCAAATGGTCAAGTTGACTTGACTCGTACAGCACTAAACACAGCTTTCCCTAAAAGTATTGATGCTACTCCAACTTTTTTATAGCATGGTTTGTTTGCCATTTTGGAAATGAAAGGAGAGGATTTTTTTTAATTGGCTTTTAAATTTTTCTACCCCTTCCAGTCCCATTAGTGGCTTCAGATGGCTTATACATATTAATACAAAACTTTTGAAACTCAGCTAAAAGCTTCCAAGCTGTGTAAAAAAAAAACCTGAGATTTTTAAACTCCATTCTAAATTAAAAAGAGAGCTAGTTTGGTGTAAAATTAAAAAGAGAGCTAGTTTGGTGTAAAATTAAAAAGAGAGCTAGTTTGGTATAAAATTAAAAAGAGAGCTAGTTTGGTGTAGTGATTAAGGCATCAAGTGAGAAAGTGAGAGACTGTGAGTTCTAACCCCCTCCTTAGGCACAAAGTCATTTGGGTGACCTTGGGCCAGTCACTTTCTCAGCCCTAGGAAGGAAACAATGACAGACCTCTTCTGAAAAATCTTGCCAAAAAACTGCAGGGACTTGTCCAGGCAATTTCTAAAAAGTGGACCTGATTGAACAGAAGAAGAAAAAATCTTAAAGCAAGAACTGGCCAACTTAAATCTGGGCTGTAAAAATCTGGATGACCAACAGATGTCAATAAAAACATTAGAATTTTCTCACCATTGTCCAGATTTTTGCCCTTCCTAAATTCCAACAGCAAGTAGTTCCATAGTCTACTTCAGTGGTTCTTAACCTGGGTTCGATTGAACCCCAGGGGTTCGGTGAGTCAGTCTCAAGGATTCGGTGGAGGTCAAGACACACACTATTATGTTTTTGTTTTTGTGTGAAAATCATGTTTTTTTATATATATAAAGGTTTATTGGTTAAAAATAAACAATATTATCGCTTACAATACATAGAAGTTTCACTTTTCCCTTTAAGTAGGGGTATTATCAAAAAATTTTACACAGCAGTGCTTCCGTTTTTGATATTCCATTATTAACAACCAGATTAAAACAACAATGCCAATTCACTATCCAGAGTAATATTATAGCTTACAATATTAAGAGATGTCATAAAAAAACAAATACCAAACATTGGATTCTTTCCACCTTGTCATTTCTTAGTTTTGGACCTCAGGACTCTGGCCTCGGCTCCCCCCCGGACCGCCATGGCCCCTCCGCCGACTCCCGCTCCTTGATCATCTACTACCTCCCCTTCCTCGGTTCCCGCATCCTCATCCTCTAGCAGGGTCTTATGTTCCTCCAAATAGGCCTTAGCCTCCACCACACTATTAATTTTCTTCCTAGTACCCTCCCAGAAAATCATCAATCCTTCCGGCATCAACCACCTGAAGCCGACTCCCTTAAGGTACAATTTATTTGATAAAAAATAATATTTTCTTCTTAATTCTCGTACCTGTCTGGGGATCTGCTTCAGAATGGTGACCTCCTTGCCCCTATATGTCAACGCCCCCGCCCTTTGATTTCTCAGTATTTCATCTCTCGTTTCCCTTCTCACAAATTTGACGTGGACCTCTCTTGGGACACTATGTGCAATTGCATATTGTGAGTTTACTCTATAGACTTGGTCCATGTCCCATCTCATAAGCTCCAAACCTCTTTCAATAAATTCACCCAGCAATTTAACCATCACTTCTCTCAAGTCTTCTTGGTCCACTTCTTCCACATTTTGAAACCTGAGGAAATAAGACATTTTGTCCAACTACAAAGTTAACATTGCATTTCCCCTCATTTCTTCCCTCCTCTGGATTGCCTGCACCTCTCACTCCAAATCTCCCACCTTCTTCTTGTTTTCCTCCGCCACCTGTTGGACAACATTTAAATCTTTTTTAATAGCTGCAATTTTGGATTTTATTTCCAGTTGTCCTCTTTGCAAGTCATCAAGTTTATCAAGTCTCTCTTCCACTCTATCCAACTTTCCCAACTTCTCGAAAAATTTTTCCATGTCACCAGCAGCTAATCTTTGACCTCTTGCCATCTTCAATGATGAAGAATGAAAGATCCTCAGGTAGGCACAAGCATCCAGAGAAGAAAAAAAGAGGTTCTTTTAAAATCGTGCAATCTCCTCAGGATCCACCAAGGGGCGCTCACAGAAGCAACTTGTCTGGCGCGCAGAGTAGGTCAAACAGGAAACCGAAGGTAGGTAATGTCATCAATTTCTTCCAGTGGAGCAGGAAGTCAGGCCTCGGCCATGACTCTCCGGTGGGGGGGGGGGAGAAACCTCCAGCCTTCTTTCCCGGAACTCCCCTCAGCCATTCTACTCAAAGACTTACTGAGATAAGACGTCTCTTTTTTTTCCCTTCTTCTCTCCTCACCACTACGGTGTCCTCTCCAGCTACGAGGGGGGAAAAGACCCCCCTCCTGCTCCAGGGACGCCTCGCCACACCTCTCGTCACCCTTCTCCTTCTTTTCCTTGTCCTCTGGTCACCATCCTCATCTCGAATCAGCTTCTTGGGCCGCTGTTCCTTGACAACAAAGCCCCGGGTCCATCGGGTGCAGTGGTGCGATCGGTGGCCTTAGAAATGGCCGCCGCCTCACCTCCCGGAGCCTCGGGCGCACCAGCATTGGCCGCCCGGCCCCTGGAATTCAGGCCGGGGACCCCTGGTGAGCCACTCTAAAGCAGCAGGCACCCCAAGATCAGGGCACCTGGTCCCAAAGGACCTCCGGGACAGTGGGTTTCGGACGCTGGGGGCAGGAGCTCACCTCTCCAGCGTCCGTCGCCGCTGGAACCCGGAAGTCGAATCTAATGGAGCTCTCTTAACAACCATCTTGCTTATCAGTGAAAATCCTGGTTCCAATTGTCTTGTAAGTCAATGATTATCTATGGTTAGAGCATGAGTACTTCTATGGACAATTATTTATTTGTCTGATTTATAGTCCTCATTTTCCCAAGAACACATGGCAACAAACCCAGATCTTCCTTTCTAGGTTTTCCCACAATAACTGCCAGGCACGAAAGATCTACAAAGTTCCAATTAAACTGATTTATTACTATTACTACTACTCCCTATGTATGGGAACATACTTGACTAATGATTAGTACTAGTTTGGCAGTGGATAAGGGTTGAACTTAGTCCACTTGCAGCTATGTAAAGAGTCTAGGCTGATTCCTCTTTGGACTCTGTCCCTAGGTTCTGTTCCTTCTTCTACTACAATAACCCATTGCACTTGAGAAAGCATGACCAGTACTTTGAACTTTGATCATTGATAGTGGACTTGAACCTGCCTTTCACTTAACCTAGTTCCAAAGCCTTACCTTCCATGTTGCACTACACCACCAAATCATGTTTCACTGTATGCATATCATCGCATACTGTGAAACACCCATGCAATTTTGGGGAAGTTCCTAAGGGGCTACAGTAAATTCAATACAAATGAAAATTCACTGTACAATCCTTATGCATCCCATAGTGTATTTTGATCACTTTATTTTTAAGTTTGCGATGCTGCTGCTTCAGGAAGCTGAAGGTAACTACCCAAAAATGAACTCACTATTGTATGTTTATTATTTAACAGGGATTGATTCCTATGACATTGATGTAGAAGGCCGAGATTTGCTGTATAATTAATTTTGGTATGACTCTGTCCCTTGAGATTTATGTGAATATTGTTCAACAGAGATTTTTTTATTCTTTATAACATTGAATTTGAAAAAAATATTATGTACGTGCATACACAAGTGTGTAAATGCATATGTATTTGTATTTCTTGCTTCATCTTAAAATGAAGTTTGAAATAAAATTTGCTTGGTTTTCTTTAAGTTGAACTTTGAGCTGCAAATCAATCATACATATTGGATGGGATGCACATCCAGCAGATATATGATCATTGATCCTACGAGTTCTCCTTGACAAGCTTCAAGATGCGATGAAGCACAACTTAAGTCTTTCTGAATATCATTGTGTGGCATGAGATTGTTATATGCAGTAGACAGAAATCCACATTCTTTTAGGGTCCTGCAGTTTTTGGGTGAAGTATGCTATTGCAGTGTTAAGTCAGATGCTGCAAGTTTGCTGTCATATTATACCATATGAAGATATGTATGGTTTAGGTCTTCCTATTTAATAACTGCTTTCTCTTTTACAACTGGGCCTGGAATGTAAAGATATAGCAGAATTGCCCTCTTGACCAGGGGTCTCCAATCTTGGCAATTTTAAGACTTGTGGAATTCTGGGAGTTGAAGTCCACAAGTCTTAAAGTTGCCAAGGTTGGAGATCCCTGCTCTTGACGATGCTGCGTTTTCAAATGGTTCATTGAAAGACAACCCAAAACAGCTGATTCTCAGCCAGAAGTTTCTCGTATATAAAAAGTTTTATTGGTCAAAAAAATAATCGCTTACTATATGTAGAATTTTCATATATTTTTTCAGATAAAAATATAATCAAAGGTTTTCTTTCATACAGTAGTGCAGCCCTTATATTAACAAATACCATTAATAACAACCAGGTTTGGATTATCCAGAGTATTATTATTGCTTACCACATTAGGATATCATCAAAAACAAATACCAAACATT
>JAOYMU010000098.1:105051904-105062371 GCA_025802295.1 Psammodynastes pulverulentus | reverse complement strand
ACCTCCAAGGTCCCTTCCAACTCTTCTCTTCTCTTCTCTTCTCTTCTCTTCTCTTCTATTCTATTTAGCTTTTTATTTGACCACATATATTTCATTACTTGCCTGTGCCAAATATTTAATATCTTTTTCACAAAAAATATTTGAGTTATTTGAAAGTTTAATGTTAGTAAGGTAATCATTTTGACAGCTCCAATTTTCCCTGACCAAGACAGATTTATTTTTTTCTCTCCAGAAACGTCTGTTAATATGCTTTTTCAGGATGTTAATTATTCTTAAATAAATCTTTATTTTTAGTTAAAATTCCCTAAACATTTGACCTTCTAAATGAAATATTAAAGTCTGTTGTTTGATACGTATACTTTTTATCCTGTCAAATTGCAAATCTACACCTGAGTTTTGTCTTTATTAATTTGGTAACCAGACAGCAAACGCTGTGTGTGTGTGTGTGTGTGTGTGTGTGTGTGTGTGTGTGTGTGTGTGTGTTGCATCAACAATGTTAATGAGCCCCTAAGCTGAGTACTTATAAGTATAATATCATCAATAAATATGATTTAAGCAAAGCATGGGTTTATATTAGTAAAAATGAGTTTAAATAGCATAAACGATGGCATAGAAAAATGTTATGCAAAGTCTCCATTAATTCAAGCTCAAATTCAGTTCTACCTACACTAAAGTTGTATTAGCTATTGCTATTATAGCTACTAAATTCTTTGTAATGTGGTATTTAATGAATGGAAAGATTATCACATGAAAAGCAGTCCTTTTATAGTACTAATTTTCCTGTCAAAACATTAAAAAAATAGGACATTTATTAAATTAATGATTACCCAAATAATATTTTTGCAGCACTATTTGGGATTATTCGTACTGTTAAGCAATTTAGTAGTGTATTTATTACCTGTACTGGATCAAAACACAGTGCATGTTTTTGATAGTTATGGAATATAAAGTATTAAAGCCGTGCATCTTACAACACATTTGGAAGACAAGCATTTCTTTTGGACACGTTTGTGGCTCCCTATTATCATTTGAAGCTTTAAAAAAAAGAGAAAATACAATGAAGAGGGCTCTTTTGTGGATAGGGAACGATGTGAAGGGAATTGAATTAAAACACATACCAACTAGGCTATTTTGAATTAAAGAAGCACAGCATGTCAGAGGCAGTTAGCATCTTGCCGTTTTTAAATTTTGTTCCATTTGCTTATTCTGTGGAGAACATTTAAATATCAGGAAAGGCAAAATGAAGGCTCAGCAGGCTGGTAAGGACACTCGCCTCGGAATCCCATTAATTCACTGGGGGAAAAAATCTGGCTAGAAATTGCTTATTTTTAACAGCGCTGGAATGCCCCTGGAGAACGGACTGGTGGGCTCAGCTTGAAAATCTGGCTAGAAATGTCACATAATTTCTGAGTGACAATAGAGAGGGGGAAATCAACTTTTTTTTCCAGAGTCAGTCCTTCAACCAGGTCAGGGTTTGAGCTAAGGTTTTGCCTTTTGAAGTGAACAAAAACATAAAATGCCAGTAACTGCATTTTAAGTTCTAGTTATGAACCATCTTTTATCAGTGCTGAGATCAGGCTTTAAGAAATGGTGCAGTCAGGTTCCTTTAATTAAAACAGTGGCATAAATATCCAAAGCAGATTGCTGTTTTGGAAAGTACTGAGACATCTGGTAGCACAGGATGTTTTTCCAATCAGAACAAAAAAAACACTAGGGCTTTGCAAATCACTTGACAAGGCAAACCATGTCTTAAAAATATTCAATATATAAAAAACAATGTCATTTTTTTTGTTTAATCAGGATTTCCCCATCTTCTAAGATATATGACCCAACCAGGGATTGCTTGGTGAAATAAATCATCTACCTCCTTGGACATAAGGAAATGGATAGACGCAACCACATGAATAGAATGAAATTTTAATATTATAAAGATTAGCTGGGAAAGTGTAATAAAAATGAACTTAATATTTTACTACAAAAAATAAAACATGGCTTTTTTAGCCATTTTTACACTTTATTTAGTGACCCATTAAATTTTGGACATCATCTTCTTCCACTTAGTCTATAGACAAAAAATATCTTTACACAGAGTCTTAAGATACTTGTTTTAATTCTTTTGCATTCTAAAATACAACGTCATAATGGGAGAACAATACCACTACAAAGGAATCAATTCATATTATGGTTACTAAAAGCTTTGCATTACAAGTTTATTTTTTATTACGAAAGATAATAAATTCAATTCTTAGCATGTGGGCGAAGTTACAGATAAATTCCAAGAACACTTTACATCCATTAAAGCGCTTTAAGTTATCCTAAAAACTCTTTAAAGATGCACGGACTTCAATATCAGTACCCTAGGAAAGGTGAGGAAAAAACAATAGAGCCAAGTCAAAATTTGTACGCATCAGCCTTTAGAAGTCTATTACATACTTCAATTTTTAATACCAATGTGGGAAGAATTTTAATTAATAAAATAGTATTAAGGAAGTCTAGACTGTTAAGGCTAACAAGACAAAATTGTTAGGAAATGCTTCCGATGTACTAATTCTCTAGAGTGGTCAAGCCCATAAAATGATGGCTGCCATAACAGAGATGAGAAATGGCTAATCGTGTATCCATGCAAATTCTGATATTTCTTCTCTAAGAGCAGACTGCCAAGAAAATGGCACCATAGACTAAGAACAAATATTTTATAGTGTCATCTTTGCAATAAAGTACATATGAAGTATGGAACATAAAGAATGGTGACTTGGTAAATGCCTCTCAGGTAAGAACTGGTATTGTCAAGAGTAATCACAGCCAACTCATTATCAGGCATTGTTAGTTTTTTTTATAAAAAGAGCATAAATTAATGGTTTATTGTGATAGAGTTTGGTAAAAATATTTTCTAAGTGAAAGCTAAGAAACATTTAAGACAAGAATGTTGATTAGAGAACTTGAAGACAAGAAGAGCCTGAAAACCAATTCAGTGGGAGATATCACCTAGAGCAGGGGTATCAAACTGGCGGCCCGCAGGCCAGATGCATCACGTGCAGGCCACGCCCACCCCAGCTCCGTGAATGGGAAAATGTCACAAAACATCCCGTGACGGCAACGTGACATGGCGAATTTGATACCTGTGAGCTTGAGAAAGTTAAAATATTGAAAGTCTCTTTATCCATAAAGCACTGTCTAACTCAAGGGTACATTGATGTAGTATAGGCTGAAGGTGAAATACCTGAAGATGATGCAAGCTCATAAGCAGGCTTGGATAGCCGGGAATCTTGTCTAAAAGAGCCCTTCAAAAGATAGATAAGAAGGAAATAAGTACTTAAGGAAACAAAGGAAAAATGTCACCTAAACCAGACAAAAGAAGCCTGAGCACATGAGAAACCTTTCCCCAAATCCCATCAACAGCTACCAAACTTGTAAATCAACAAGGCAAGTGTAGTTTTCAGTGAATCAACAAAGCAAGGACTTCGGGGTATAACAATGGTCCTGAAGCCCATCCACTCTTTGAGTCATCTTTGGATCAGCTTCCACTCCTCTGGCTAGTACCTGTAAACCCAGTTGAGAATGCATATATGTGGGTGGATGGGTGCATGCGCATGTATGCATGTGTATGAAAGAACAAATATATATACATTGTAACCAGTAAAGTTTTGCTGTTATTTTAAATCCACTAGGTCTTGGTGTATTCAATGTTCAGTTGAAAGTGAATTGAGTGTGTGACTATTTTCCAGAGCTATGGGTGAATGACCATAAACCAAAACTGGCAGCACATGCATGTAACAATCGTAACACCCAAATCTCTTACTAGCTTTACATCATTAAAGTATAGAACTAATCAATTCTGATTATTCTAATTTGCATAACTTGTTCAGAGAATATGCAGCCCCATCCTGCTTTTAAGCTTTTGCTTTTGAGCTACCTATCATAAATAACATTTTGTGCTTCAATGAAATCTGTCTGATCTTCATTAAGAACCATAGAGGGAAATTCCTCCTACACATCCTTTAGCAGAAACTAACCTATCAACTTGGAAAGCAGAACCATCTACCAGAAAATAAAAAAAGAAATAAATTATTTCAATAAATAATTCTGCAGAGGATTCTTAACAGATGATAAATATGCAGGTGACGGTTTTACATCTTTTTCAGTTAACATCCTGGAGTAGAGGAGGTTCTAAATTGTTGCTTAAGCAAAGTAATGGACTGAATGAAGGTGAATAAGTGAAGTTCAATTCATACAAGTTGGGTCTGCTGTTTGTAGAGAGGTTGGCTCATTTGTTCAATCTGTCTTGAAGAATCCGGTGCATGGCTTGGAGATGCTTTGAATCCATCACTGTCACAGAAGGCTCAGGTGGTCTTAGTGATTAAAAGCAAGGGACACCTTTTATCAGTTTGATCTGATATATCAGCTATCACCTTATCAAAACAGGGTTAGTCAAATGCCAGTTATTCAGTCAAATGTCGGTTATTTCCTCTCTGAAAACCAGTGAGTTCTGTTATTACAGAACATTGTAAGTAGGGTTGCATTTAAAAAATATTCATACATTTCAGCTAGGCCAATGCAGGGCTGCTGAATTACTTGGAGAGATTGCTTAATACAACACACCAAAGTTTCAGGGGCTGCTGTACTTCACATCTATTTGAGGACCAATTCAAAATTTTGCTGTTGACCTCCAAGTGGCATGGGCTCAAATCTCTACACACATACAAAGATATCACACACATCCTTTGGTGATCTGAGTGGAACTTCTCTTGCTTTCTTAGTCTACCAAAAGGCTAAATAAACTCCAGTGAACACCGAAAGGTATGAGCCATCTATTTCAACCCCATCTTAGTGCAGGAAAGCAGAATTTGATTATATTAAACTGATAAAGAAAAGTTACTCATAAAGTTCAAACACCAATCATTCTGTAATTTAAATTTGTTGATCCAGATTTCTAGGGGGGGAAGGTACAGCATTATATATATTTGAAGAGTAATATCTTCTCCCTGTTTCCTACAGGTTAAGAATACTAAGGGGTTTTTAATGGGTTTTAAAAAGAAATATTAGATTATTAACTAGTATTTTAATTGTATATAGCCGTTGTTTTATTATGTTGTGAACCGCCCCAAGTCTTCGGAGATGGGGCGGTATAGAAATTTAATAAAATAAATAAATAAAATAAAATAAAATACACCTCTTCATAAGATTTTGTTTATATCCATGACCATCCCCTCCGGCCTGCCAGAATTCAATTCTTTTCATGGTGTAAGAAAAATTGAGGGCATGTGAGCACGTGTTTGTGTGTGTGGAACCTCAGGGTCAGTATGATCAAGTGAATTTTAAAACTCATCTGAAGCCTTATTAGATGCCTTTTGCCTCTGTGACTACCAAGATTTCTGCTGTCAGGCATGGCACTTGGCTATATGATCCAGCAGAATGATACTGCACACAGTGAAGGCAACAATGGAGCCCGGAAACAGCAACATCCCAGAAGTTGTTACTGAAATCTTTGCAAAGTTCTGCATGAAAAAATGAAACAACTGTGCTCTACATTTGGGGTCCATTAGATGGTTTATAATATAGCTACAGAAACACCAGGTCTCTGGTGTTCAGCAACAGAAAAGCCAATGAAGAACTTATGCCTGCAGTTTCATAACTGCTGGATGAATGCAGCAACCATTTCCATTTTAAGCAGGCCAGTATTTTACTATTGGACATGCCTCATATATTAAAAAGGCAGTTTATGTCCTTTCAGGCAGCACCATATTTTCAGTTTATCTGTCAATGAATGTCAGTGCATACAAAAAAACTCAGAAATGCTCGGGAAATATGAATCTCTGCTTTAGGGAATTAAACAGGGACCCATCTTCAGCTCTTCATCCTTTACAATTAGAAGCACAATGAGGATTAGATTGACCTCTGCCAATAAAAAACCAGGAGAATGCCTGGTACAATTAATCCAGTAATGCTCTCCTTAGTATTTATGACTAAATAAACACAGCTGCTTGTGTCCTCTTTACTTGTTCCCTTGTGAGACTCCTTTAATAATATTATTGCCAGAGCAATTGTCCACATGTAGGGTGGAAGAAAGAATCAGTACAAAAAACCCAATTGGGAATCCAGGGAAAGTTAAGAGTGCACTAGAATAATAATGCTGCGTTACAGACATGGCAATGATAGGGCCTATTCAAATGTAGGAATGCTTTACCTGATGCTTTAAACAAAAATATCATACTGACTCAAACCAATTTCAATGTAAATTATTTTGCTTAATTTGTAATGCTCTCCCAACGAACCTGTTCTGTAAATAAACTGTCTACTTTGTATTTCAGATGGCTGCTGCCAGTTAAAAAATAAGTAAAGCTAGGTCAGATGTGCAAATCATCTGATCTTGGAATAAGGCAGTTTCCTGTAAAAGTTTCCTTTTACACATTTCAACCAATACAGTAAGATACGCCAGTCTTTATTTTGCAAAATTCCAATCTGGTCAAGATATTTTTCAGATATTTTAAGGGATTTACAGCATTTCAGGGCTAAGAAAAAGAAACATTTTCAAAGTTGGGAGTTGGAGAATAGAGATGGTCAAGAAGACCCTACCGGATGCCTTTCGTTGAACTGTTGACACTTCTGTAAGCCAAGTGTCAAAGTAGAGATTCTGAGGCAATTGCCAGCTTGCATAATACGCTTAAGCAGCTTAGTGATAAATTAAAACTGTGCTACTGTACAGTTTCAGTTCAGCTGTGTTAATTCCTCACAGAAGACAGTGCAGCTAATAAATCTATGGTTTGTTCAAGGCATTACGCAATACTTGAAAGGAACAATTAGAATCCCTGGTTTGCACAATGTACTAAACAAACCATGGATAGAGCTGCCCATAGTTTGCTATCTATGCCCGTTCAAGGAAAACAGCAAGCATATTCAGAGCAACACTCCTTAGTTGCTAAGTATTTCTATAGCTTAACATGAATCATGAATTTGGACAAAATGCTGCAAGACTTGTTTTGAATGACAGTTGCTGGCTGCAATTCTGCTTAAATGGCCCCAAAAGGAAACTGAAATGCTGGTAATGGGGCATGATTACCTGTTTTCTTTCCCCCAGGGCTTATTTTGTACAAATATGCATATGCACAGTATAAGTACTACGTGAAACAGGGATTAAGTGAAAACAGATAGTGTTTAATACTAGACCACAGAGCTGTTTCACTAGAAGATGCTCACGAGTTAATTAAAAAGTCAGACAGCTATGCTGGGTGAAACAAGGAGGAGGAGGAGATCTGTCACAAATCATTAATCAGTCTGAAGATCTTGAGGAGCGTTAAACTTCAATATCAGTACACAAGGTGTTTGAAAGCTGATCCTAGACCTGAAGCTGTATCAGTTACAGAAATTCAAACAGTGTCCACAATAATACCACCGAGAGACAGAAGCAAATGACAGAACGGCTGTCCATAATAGAGCTCAGGTTCTTTACAAAGTATAAGCAGCAACTTCTACCCCTCTTCAACTTAGTTCCCAGTCCAGAGGAGTCAGGAAGGAAGTCAGCATATCCTCTTTAAAGAATCTGTGAAGATATTATGGAATAGGAATTAAGGAATAGGAGTATGTGAAAAACCTGTCTCCATTTATGGTCAGTTTGTATACAAATGAAAATAAAACTGATCACAGAAATGCCATTGCTTTCCAATGATTTCCCTCAAATAAAACCAAACTTTGGGTAAAACAGTGTTGTAAACAATTTCCTCTAAACATTAAAGGAAATGGCATTTTTGAATGGCTCAGGTTCAATATATTTTCACTGTGAAAACTGTTTTGATGCAAAGAAAACCATAAGCATTAGGGAATATAGATCACATACAATTTGTTTCATAAACTGGCCCTGAGAAGATCTGGTGAACTACATTTACATCTGCACAGTAATATATAAAATACACACACACATACAAATAGGGTAAGGTTATAATGCTTCTTTTTATCCAAATATTTACAGGTACAATGAGGTTATCATGGAAGTGTAGTTGAGAATTTTTCAGATAGATAAATCAGCACTTCTAAACGTCCTGTTTTGTTAGCCATAGTGCTACCATATTTTTTAAATTACAGAATGAAAGATTAATTGCAGAGTAAAAGAAATTATAAAATCTTTTGGAATAAATTCTTAATCACCAGGGCTAGTCTTCTGAGTAATCTGAGTATAACGTTGACTGACACAATCTCTGTGACTAAGTTGTGGCAAAAATGTCTTGGTTTCCATGTCAAGGCTTTAGCTGTTAGCCGATCTTAATATGATTCCCAGAGTTATCTTTAACCAGATTTATTGTAAAGGAAAAGATAATTATGTTACAAAAATGCTGAAAATTGGATATCTTTATTTTAGCTTTCAATTTATCCGTAAATTTGTTAGGGCAGAAATTTCTTGTTTCTCTTGCTAAGCACTCATTGATGCATTGAAGAGTTGGCTATCTCTTTTTCTGATAAAGGAAGAATGTGCAGATATTCTGCACCTATAATATTGTAATAGTCAATCACTAGCAGGAAAAATTGTAGGTGGCATGAGATTATTAAAACTTACATAGCTTCTGCTCTTTAAACTTTTCATATCTTTTGTTTTGATCTCCTTAGCTAAATCTAGCAAGAACCTTTCCCTTCCTCTCCTTTCTTTCACTCTTCTTTCCTATTAATTTTGTAGTTTAATTTTCATTCATTCTCTCTACATTATGAAACCTTTCAAGCTTTATCCTACTGATCATTCACTTTCATGTTCAGTCCACGTTAACTGTGCACTGTCCTTCATTTTTTTCTTCCTCTTTTAACCTTATCAATTCTTTGCTGTTTGACTACCTTTTTTGCAATCACTTTATACTCTGTATAGCTGGGTTTTTTTAGATTTTTATCCTGCCTTTTTTCATGTATAACTGAGGGCCAGCTGCTCAGTGGCCTAACCATGCTGGAGATGGTCTTTGCTTCAGCAGGTTTGAGCCCTGGCACTGAGTGGCATGGTGAGTTCCCATCACTTGCCTAACCTTCTGCCCACCTAGCAATTCGAAAGCATGTTCTATGCAAGCAGATAAATAGATACCACTTCAGTGGGGAGGCAAGCTGGTACTTTATGTAGGTGGTCAGAATCCTTCTGGCTCTGAACCTTTCCAGTTGTGATGCCCATTTGCGAGGCGTCTCTGGTGGAGGGAAGAGGCCTTGGATGATGCTTCAGGAAGAGCCATGTGTCTTTCTTTCTGGTGTGAAGCTAGCTCTCCCTTCTGTGGCGCATCTTGGGAAGTGTGTGAGCATGTACCTCAACAGAGGTAGTAAACTGGCAGCCAAATTACTACACTGCATTAGCAATGTTACATTGGCTAATGTAACAACCACCATGCTAATAATAATAATAACAACTCATGTACAATTCTGTACATGATAGACAAGATGGAAGCCAGGCAATAAGTATAGACAATTACAGTAAATGGTGTTGGTATGAATTACTTTTAGCTATATTTCCTATTTTCATTTACCTTTTAATTTATTTTTTATTTTGTTTTTGCACTCTGTATAACATTGGTTGCCCTAAACAGAATAGCACACGTTTGATAGGTGCACTTTTCTTTCTTGTTTGAATGTCACAAATTTGCACAAAATGTAGTTGTGGAAATTATACAATCATGCAAAGTCTGAACAATTTGCACAGTTCAATAGAGCAGCAGGCTCCAGCTACAGAATTTGAACTTCAAAAGTTTTTATTGAATTGTTTTATTATTACTATTATTACTGAGAAATTATCTATCTCTTTTAGTGCACAAATTGTATATAAATTTGCACACAATAAATTAGCTACAGATATAGAATAACAGAGTTGGAAAGGACCTTGGAGGTTTTCTAGTCCAGAGGTCTCCACTGGGGGTCCGTGAGAAAATTTTGGTGGTCTGCAATGCACCCAGGCGGAGTAGCTGCTCCAGGATGACCAATGGGCAAGTCCTGTGACTAAAGCTCTGGAATATGGGATCGGCCAGGCAGCTCGTGGTGGGGCTGAAAATCTCCGCCATAGAGGGAGGCATGTTCAACTTGCAATTTTGCAGGAGGTGCAATGTGCAAGGAATAGTGCAGCCCTTGCCAGCTGGAATAAGGTAATGGTGCTATTGCAGCGGGGGGGGGCAGTGCAGGCAGGCCAAAGCAACAGATGTTGGCAGCCCGCGGCTCTATTGTCCCCCTGCTGTGGCTTCCTGTCAGCTGAACCTACCAGTGGCTGGCTCCGTCCCTCACCCTCCCCTCCTAGTCACTCCTCGCCTGGCCTGAGAAGGGAAGGGCGGGGGATGGAGACTTGCTCCATATTCCAGAGCGGGAGCGAAGTTTCATCTCTTGCTGGGTCTCGCGGGCATTTCTACTGGCCCTTATTGGTGCTCCGCGAGCCTCAGTTGCACAGGGAGATGTGACTTCCTCTCAGCCCTGAGACACTGGCCCGGCCGTTTCTCTCCACCACTGCTATTGGCACTTCCATGGCCT
>JAOYMU010000098.1:104885443-104896294 GCA_025802295.1 Psammodynastes pulverulentus | reverse complement strand
TTTTCAGCCTGTTTGTCCTTGTTTTTATTGTCCTGTACCGTCTGCCAGATGGTAATAGTTCAAAGAAAGGGTGCCCATTATGTATAAGAGTTGAAAGATGTTACTAAAGGACAAATTTGTATCCTCGGTTGTGCATCTGATTTATTTATATAATGTATTGTATTATTACAATATAGCATTAATTGGACAACCAGTAAAATGTGTATGTATATGTGTGTGTATTGCATCTGGAGGTACTGTGTAAAGCAGTCAAATGTATGATGACTAGCACTATATGTATCATATATTACTTTCTCATAAACACACAAAAAATCATTCTTGATGTGATTTAACAGGCCATTAAAACTTGTTCAAAATGAGTAAAGAGAAAAAGTTAAACATTTATCTTTTAGAGCAGTGATCGCTATCTTTTTGGCACCAGAGACCAGTTTCACGGAAGACAATTTTTCCACAGATGGGGGGGTGGGGGTGGCAATGGGGAGATGGCTTTGGTTTTCCTCACTTACTTGTCACTCATGTACAGCTGTGTATATAGCCTAACAGGCTACACAGTACAGTACAGGCCAGGGTTGGGGACCCCTGTTTTAGACTATCTTCTGAAGAAATCAAGTAGCTGCTACATTGCAAGGAATTGCCCAAAGGAACTTTCTTCATATTAGGCATAACAGAAAGGCAAAATACTGTTGGTCAGTACAGAGTACCTTCAGCCTTTATACAATGACTACCATTAATGGCATGAATTTATTTTACCTGCTTTCATCCTCACGTTGTTTAAAACTGATAGCTTTCTTTGGTCCTCCAGCTTGGATTTTAAACATTTATCATAAAAAAGCTCACCCACCTGCTTCTCTTTGTCTCTTGCTTATAATGAGAGGAAAAAAGCATCAGAACTTATTGTACAAACTCAATGGCATGCATTTCTAAATGGATGTGGATGCTATTTTTCTTATTTAAAGAGGCAAAATTAATGTCATCCATTAATTGTATGCAAAGTACCAACAGTGTGTTGCTAAGCCTATCAACAATGATTTTCTTAACAAAGATAGATGAAAATTCTTAATACCAACATTAATATTAACATCAATATAGAGGATTACTTATTCAGCGCAAAAAGAACAGTTCTGCCTTTAGCAAAACCATAGCGCCAGCCAATCAGAAGGCACGGAGACATGAAAAAGCAGATAAACAGACAGTATTCAGAGGCTTCACTGAATGTTTTTTTGGGGATGCCCATATTGTGACTTTTTACAGTATTTGTAAAAGGTTAGTTCCGGATAGTATGCTAGTTAAAATGTGATCAGTTTGGTCAGATTTAGCCTTACTCCAATTATTGTTTCACTAATTAATATAACATGTAAGGACTGCCTTTAAATAAAATGGCCAACTTTCTATTTCAAAATTAACATACATTCTTTCAAATAATTTACATAATTATCTACTGTTTGCAGCCTCAATTTAAGGTGCCATTGTTAATTTTAAGAATTCTATAATTGTGTAGGAGTGAGCCAGTTTGGAACAGTAGTTAAGGCATCAAGATAGAAACTAGGAGAAGGTGGGTTTTAATCCCTTAGTCACAAATCCAGCTGGGTGACTTTGGACAAGTCATCCTCAGCCCTGGAAAGGAGGAAATGACAAAGCACTTCTGGGGGGGAAAAAAGTTGCCAAGAAAACTGCAAGCACTAGGTAATCATCAGGCGTCTACACTGACTTGAAGGCACCAAAGCATCGGACATGGCTAAAGAATGGGTACAACAGCTGAAAAAAAATGGAGACAGAAAAAGTAGAAGCCAGAATGGAAAGCTGCTTTGAAAACACACTGAAGGCAATCTAAGGAAGAGTAAGCCAAATCAATACAAAAGTAGTAATGGGTTAAATTTACATGCCACCCAACTCCCAGCAACTCTGGACAGTTTATAAACCACAAAGAAACCTTACAACAAGAAAAAATGGCAAAGGTAACAAACCCCGATGGGAACCAAAAAGAAAAAGAAGAAAAGGAGCTTCAATTGTTCTCACCAAAGACCTGGTCAAAAGCCATGTACCGGTATTTATGGTCCTTTGAAATACTAGTAGATTAACATCCATTCAGATCTCAGGGGGAAACCTCATTCCAGAGCACAAGCAATGCTACAGAGAAGGTCCATTTCTTGAGTATTGATATTGTTCAATTAAAGAAACCTGAAATGGGCCAACCCTACAAATTTGATTGATCCGGCAAATACTATGAGACAGGCAGTTCCTCAAGTAATCTTATGCAATATAAGGTTTTATAGGTATTAGCCAGCAACTTGAATTGCGCCTGGAAGCAAACTGGCAAGTAAAGCAGCTTACAAAGCAGAAGTGTTATACTGTATGCCGTGCCACTGCATTCTGACCAGTTGAAGCTTCTGGGTGGCCTTTAAAGGCAGCTCCATGTAGAACACATTACACAGTCAAGCCACGAGGTCATCAGGGCATGAATGACCATTTGAAGGTTGCCCCAATTTAGGAAAGGACACAACTGGTACATCAAATGAAGCTGTGCCTTCCTGTCCACAGCTGCAACCCGCAACATCAAGCAGAAGCTGTTTGCACCACATATGGAAATGCCACCCCAGTCATGGTAAAAGATTGACTATCCCAAGATCCAGGTGGTCCAAACACCAATAGACACAGGGTCTTGAGATGGTCTTCACCATCCAAACCCTCAGAGTCTCCATGCATTGGGATAGAATTAACATTCTGTGCTAGCTGCAGCATGTGGATGGTCTTCAAGGGCAACCCCTACCTGAAAGTTATTCTGGATGAATGAACATTGATTATCATAGAGCAAAACCACATCTTGATTCAGAATGTATGCTCTTACCCATATTAACTTCATGTTTTTTAAAGATGAAAAAGTTGCTCGTAAAGACCATTAATGCCTATATAAATTGAATTATTCTTGGCCTTCTCTGAAAATATTTTTTTTATGGTAAGTGGACCCAGACAATTTAGAGTTTGGCAATGGCATTATCACCCTATAATATTTGAATGAATAAACCATGGCAGTTGCACAATAAACATTATGCCTGGAAGCCAACTAGGGTATATATAGCATAATTGACTAGATGCATCCTGTCTCTTTCCTTTTTTTAAATAACTGAATATTATAAATAGTGACAACCTGCTTGCAATTCAAAATTTGCATGTGGCATTTGTATTTTAGACTGTAAGCACATGGTCCAAGCCATAGGAAGAAAAGAAATTGTAGTAGCAGAGAACATACTCCACCTCAAGTTGTTGTTGTTTTCTTTAAATAGGAGATACATGAAACTGACAGATAGCAGCTAGCCAGCCTTATCTGGGCTTCAAAACTAAGCAAAATTGGGTCTTATTAGTAGCTGGATGGAAAACCATGAGGGAATCAAAGTACTGTAGGTTAGACATCAGAAAAACATCCCAGAAGAAAGAAATAGCAAACAACTTCCATACTGTTGCCACAATAGGATCGTGTAAGTAATACCCACCAGGAGGCCATACGCCTATGAGTCTGTCACAGAGCTGATAAGTAGCAGATGTGAGCACTCAGCTTAGTTTCCCACAGGAAGATTTTCCTATAGGCAAGACAAAGTATAGGGGGTGTGCTGAGTTGGCAAATGAAAGCTAAAACTAAAAATAACGAGGGAACTCTGGGAAGAAATGGGTGTAATAAGTAGATCAAAAGAATATTGTAAAGAGCAATGTTGGCTGAAGATCCAGATGAACTAAAAAGTTCTGATCCATAGTATCTCAAAACTCAAGACCGCCCAAGTCCTCCACAGCAAGTTCAAAGAAGATTGCTGAAAAGAGGTTCAAGTTGTGGCCCAAGAATTTAAAGAGGGGACTTTTTTTTAACCCGAAATAACTTCTCAGACACTAAAATTGTAAAAAAGAAAAGTTTCCATCATTCACAGAAAACTGGAAACCAGGACCAGTCTAAGTGGGAAAGAATGTTGGCCAATTTCTTCAACCCTTTACTTATTTATTTATTTTATTGGATTTATATCGCCTATTCGTCCATGACAACTCAAGGCAGCTTACAAAAATATAAACCCACATTAAAACCGTAAAACCCCCTAAAAAAATCAAATAAATTAATATAACAAAATCACCCACCCACCTCCCACCACAGCGACAGCAGATTACACGAGCCATTTGATGGGCTCCATCCCACTCTGGGTTCCCCAGATCTGCTGACTTACCTCTAAGTAGGATAGTTGAAAATAACCATGTGAACATATGTGTTCAACAAACATTGTCTTTTGCAAGCACACACAGTACACAAACTTAGGCTGTAAACAATAGGCAGAAATAATATTCTGTGCAGAAAAAATGTGTTCTATTCCAATATATTTTAAGTTCAAGTCGCTTTTATTATTTTTGTAAGAAGCCAAAGAATGGAAGGAAGGACTGTGTAATGTACAGGAGTATTTAAAAATCTGAACCCTTTTGAATTTTTAATATTTCTGTATAAATATTACCTAAAAGGTGTTCTGTTCTCCTTAGAAGTCTTAAATAGATGAAGAGAACCCAATTAAATATGTCCAAAAAAAGTCTTGTTTGTTTATTTATTTATTGGAAAATTATCTACAGCTAGGTACAGGTAATCCTTGACTTATAGCAGTTCATTTAGTGAACATTCAGTTACAATGGCACTGAAAAAAAGGGATATGACTATTTTTCAGTTATGACCTTTCCAGCATTCCCATAATCATGTGATCAAAATTCAGAGGCTTGGCAATTGGTTCATATTTATGACTGTTGCTATGTCCCAAGGTCATGTGATGCCCTTTTATGACCTTCTGACAAGCAAAGTCAATGGGGAAGGCAGATTCACTTAACCATGTGACTAACTTATCAACTAGAGTGATTCACTAAAGACTGAAGCAAGCAAAGTCATAAAACGGAGCAAAATTCACTTAACAAATGTCTCGCTGAACAACAGAAATTTTGGGCTCAATTGTGGTCGCAAGTTGAGGACTACCTATATTAATATAGTCTTTTCTAATTACCATTTCTACCAAATTGCCTGGGGCGGATGGACTCACTGGCTTACAATTTCCTGGATTCCCTTTGGTTTCCTTGTTAAAAATTGGTATCACATTGGCTATGTTCCAAAATGTCTAATTTAAGTGACATGCTACATAATTTTGCCATAAGGTCAGCAATTTCACATTGGAGTTCTTTTAAAAAGTCCTATAACAGTATTATAACAACCTGGGCATATGTCACAATGATAGCTACTGAAAATGTCCTAAAATTTCTTGTTACCTTAATTGGTTTTAGTTGTCCTGATTCTCCTCATTTGGGGAACATTACAGACTTAAAACTTGTGATATTATTTAATGAATAAGAGGTATCCCATTTTCATACAGTATCCCATATAAGATCTAGATCAGTGGTTCTCAACCTTTCGAATGCCTCGACCCCTTAATACAGTTCCTCATCTTGTGGTGACCCCCAATCATTTTTGTTGTTACGTCATACTTGCTGGCTTGCGCAGCCTCCTCCCGCACTGGCCAATGGAGAGCGAGAGTGAGTGTCGCCGGCCAATGACGAGGCACGGGTGCAGGATACGGCACGCGCGGTTCCAAAATGGGGAGCGCGTGGGATGCCTGGCGACCCCTGGGAAAGGGCCGATTGACCCCCAAAGGGGTCGCGATCCCCAGGTTGAGAACCGCTGATCTAGATTAAAAACAAAACATCTATTCAGCAGTGTTTCAATTGTAATCAATGGAATTTAATTACCCAAACATAATGAACACCCAATTCCTGCTATAACTAAGGAACAACCCTTCAACAATGACAAATGAGATTTCTGCCCAAGAAGCCAATCAGAGGGCTGCAATGGAAGTCACCCAGGAGATGTCGCTTCCATTAGAGCCTAAAGAATTTTTCCTCTCTCTAATATCCTAGACATGCTTTGGTGAAATTACTTTCCACACATAATCCTGTGCTTTTTCCCCATCGTGACATTTATAAAATTTGCACCCACAAATTATTTTGGGGGGAAATAAAACAAAAGTGTGGCAGGGAGTGGGTAAGGAAGAAAATTGAAGTGTCTTCCTTGGTCAATATAGCTGATGAAACCATTATCCTGGGGGTTTAAATGAGATAAAAACTGAAGAGATATGCACAAAATCACATTAGCCTAAATCCAAGTAATACTACTTTTCAGGGTATTAATTTCATTTATTCTATTTGCTCTCCCTTCTATCCAGATAACACTGCCTGCACTCACTCCTCCCTAAAGGAGATCCTCCTACTTTGTATGATATAATCCTTCCTTTCTGAAGCTGTAATGAGATGTCTTTGCTTAATCACATTTATTTCTCCTCCTTCCCACTTCTCTCACTAATTTGTTTCAAGGCCACAAAGCTGCAGATGCTCACACATGAACTCATATGCTCAACAACCTCACCATTATACTGACGAGAGGGATGCTCAGAGAAACTGCAGTGTAGGAAAGCAGATATGTAAAATTAGGTATAAACAGGAAGGCTCGGATTGGAAGCTGAACTGTTGATTTAATGATAAGGCAACAATTGCTTCATAATGTGTACAACATGAAAAATTGTATACAAGGTCCTAATTACTTTTAATTGGTGTGATTGAGAGGCCTACTTTTTCATATTTGTTCTATCTTGTTTTCTGTATAAAATCCTGGAAAAAGATTAAAAATTTAAGAAGTTACAGAAAATCAAAATATATCAAAAGAATGACAATGTAGCAAATATACAGAATCAATATTATTTAGCCAGCTATTTTTGGAACCAAACAAACCATATTTCTCTAAAGAAGAAGATACTTTTAAGTAAATGTGCAAATTATTGCAGGAAGTCTCATACTGTAGAATGAAAACCTGAGCTGCACATAAAATCCCAGACAAAAGTCTCTGATTTTAAGTTATCTGGATTTGCATGGGAAAGGGCCAGAACTTTCTTCTACCTCTGTTATTCATAGTGAAAATAGTGTTATAAGGGAAACCAAATTTTGGGGACATTTTCCTCAATATGCTAGAGCACTTCAGCCACCAACTCAGTCACGAGCGACCATTTCCTTTCCTCAATCTAGATAGGCCCTTCTCCTGGGCTCTACTATCAGCATTATAACATATTGAACCTATACTAAAGGATTAGTATAGGAGAAGCCTTGGTGGTGCAGAGGATAGAGTGCAGTAATTGCAGGCAACTTCTGCTTACAACCAGCTGCCTGAAATTTGGCAGATCGAATCTCACCAGGCTCAAGGTTGACTCAGCCTTCCATCCTTCCGAGGTGGGTAAAATGAGGACCCAAATTGTGGGGAGTGATTCTGTAAACCACTTAGGGCTGTAAAAAGCACTATAAAGCGGTATATAAGTCTAAGTGCTATTTCTATTGCTATTATTTAATAATATTGGAAGAACACAATGCAAAAAATAGCAAAACCTGGATCTGGGTATCATTTTTATAAGCAGATACTCAGTTGTCTTTACCATCTGCAGCTGTAAATTCCTTCTACCAACTGACCTCTTTCTGTCAACTGGATCTTCTCAAAATTGCTTTAATGTCTCCTTTCTTCAGAACTGAGGATGTTTTAAGTAAAAGCCCTACATATCTAAAATTATTGCAAGATGACCAAATCTGTGGGACTTACACTCCTCATCTGCAAGAAAAAATGATTCAGGAGTTCGCTCGGGAAGTGGGGGAGTAGGGGGTGAAGATGGCCGGTTCCAGTGAAATTCTGTAATGATACAAAAAGAAAATATTTAAACTAGTTCACATTTAACAATCCTAAGGCTCTGCAGTGGTTCATTTGTGGTTCTATCAACAGCATTAATCACAACTGTTTAACAAGATTCCAGTTATGCATTTAAAAATCCTACAGATGTCGTAGCTGGCCTCACACATTCTGCAGAGTCAGAGCATGTTTTAATGCAATGAATATTGTTTTATACCAGAAACTAACGATGTATGTACCTGATTAGCATATTGTGTAGTAACCTGTAACAAAATCCTTCACTATATAGTTTATAATAAAGTAACACATTGGTATATAAAGGGTAGCCTGAGTAAAACTGAGATATACTAAGACCTACCTACTAAGCAAGTAAGAATAATGGTTCTGCATATTAATTAAAATATTAGGGGAAAAGATACCTGATCTAGGCCTCTGTAGCTTTCCACTCTGAAAATGAACAAAAAGAGACAATGCTTAATCTTACTCCATCTTGGTAGGACTGTATTTAATTTTTATTTAGTATTTTGGTGTTTCCCAATGCAGTGCCTTACACATGAGCAGGTGATGTGCAGATAAAGACAGAAACATTTAAAGCAATCATATTCACTGCAATGCAATCTGATAACGTAAAAACTTCAAACTTCTTCTCAAATTTCAGTTCCAGAAGTCCAGGTCTTTAGGGAAGAATATGAAACTGCTGGAATAATTTCTGGAAACCCCTTGCTTCACTCAATGGACATATAACCTGCTCAACCCCTGGAATACAGATGCAATATCTGTAGCAGCCTTTATTCAACCGAAGTCAGGCGTTAGGTAGAACAATGCTGCAGAATATGTTTAAACCAGTTACCTTATTGGGTCTCAGTCTCACTGAGTCATCAGAAAATCTCAGCTGAGACACACTGCTCCATTCCATGGAGATTTTTGATTTGTTGCTTTTAGATGGTAGCTGATGATCTGAAACTGCGAACAAAGGTTTATCTGTAAATGATAAAAACCAGGAATTAAAATTGATTGATTTTAAAAATAATTTTATAGATAGCAGAAGTTTCCAAGCAATAGAAAACAGCTGTATCTTGCCCCCAAGGGCCTACACTGTGTTTACCCAATTGCTGGAGCTCATTCTCTTCTCCAAGTACAATAAAAGATTCAGGGGTTCTTTCAGGCAGGGGAGGAGGGATATCTTCATCGTGCTTGGGAGAACCTGCAGGTTAAAAAAAAAATAGAGGGCTTCCTTTTTAGTAAATTCTGCCATATCTGGCCTGCAGTATCCAAATGATCACTAGATGGCATTTAAAAAAAACACTGAAAATTTAAAGTTCTTACTTTCCTCTAGTGATTTTCTGGATTTTTCTAGAACAGATTTGATAGTCCTATTTTACAAAAGTAATTGATTTCAGTACTGATTTAATAAAACCAAATACAAAATTCTATCTAGTGGGCTGGTCCTCCATGGTTAAGCTTCACAAGAGAGTATGTATTGTAGCTCTTCATATGGTAGCATGGGTTTATAGAAGTTTGGTTATTAAAAAAAATATGGCACTATGCTGTTCTAAATCAGTGTTCTCTTCTGACTGCCCCTGGATCTTAAGAAGAGAGCTCTCAGCCCTTGTATTCTTTCAAACTAGACCTGCCAGAAACTGAACACAGAGCTTTCTGAACACAAACCATGTATCCCTCCTTGAGCTACAGTTCCTCCCTTGCTTCCATTTTGTACTGCTTTTCATTGCTACTAGTTCTGAGGCACATTCGGTTAATATGATTATCATCTGATTTCATTCAATAGGTAAATCTATAAATCTATATTTAGGAAATGGTATCTACAAGCTACTAGTTAGCACTCTATATCTGCTTTTACTTTGAAGCAGCAATCTTTATTGTCTCTAAATGCCAAATACTTATTGGAGTCTGTTCACATTTTCAAACCTCTGAATTTCTGAAATGAAAATGTTAGACATTATACAGTGCTGCCAAAATGTAAAAGTAGTTAACCTGTGCATTTTAATATACCTTTGTGACCACTAGATGGCAATAGAGCTAATCGTTTGAAACAGAAAAATTTGCAGACTTTAATTGCCCTTCTACCTTACTGCATATGCATGCTTCTTAAATATTAATCAAGGGAGAAATTGAATATGATTTCCCCATTTTTATTACTGATTATCATTAGCCAGTTCTCCTGGAATAATTTATCTCAACTCACTAAGTTCTGGATATTAAAAATTCAGATGGAAGAGCTACCTACACTGTTCCAAATAGACATCTGTTGAAAAATTATTCCAGTTTTTTCCACCTCAGAACTTTTTTTCACACATAAGGATTATAGGACAATTTCTTGCTTCTGTCTGTATATCATCTGCTTTTTGCCATCTGGAGAATATTGTGATGAAGGATTTCAATTCTTTGCTTCACTGTTCTATCTCTACAGAACCCTGGGGAAAAAAATTCTCTCTCTCTCTCTCTCTCTCTCTCTCTCTCTCTCTCTCTCTTGCCGAACAAGCCTCAATGGCCTCTTCGTTACAACTCAGTTTCCTGTTGTTACCACTCAAAGGAAAAAATAGTAGACTTCAGCCAGTTTTGCCTGGTCTGCAGCCAAACGTCAACTGGAATTTGTCTGGGTTGGCTTCTGTAACTTAGGCCATGAGAAAGTATGTTTTGTGCTTGTTATTGTCTTTTTTTAAAATAAGTACTTGCTCTTTTTTATTTCTCCCTTTATTTTATTCATTTACTTATTATCTAATTTATGAATTGGCTATGGCACAACAGCTGTACAAATAAAATCATTTATTGACGTTAATCAGAACTTTCCGAATTGGGGGCGGGAGAGGAGATCAAATTGACAGAACGTGTGCTCTTACATTGCAAGTTTTAGTCTGTTATTATGCTAAGGCTATTACACGTTTCTAGCAGCAAATGTGCCAGGTCATCCTGATGAATTTTATATCTATTGTGGGGGTTTTTGTTGTTGGTAATGGGACTCAAAAATTGACATAAGCAGTTGAGTAATACAATACTTTGGACTAATCATATTATGGTGGTATTGGATTAATGTACAGTCAGCCACCAATTGTGCAAGTTCTCCCACTTAAAAAGATGAGAGAGGCCTGTAATTGGCATCATAGGTAGACCTC
>JAOYMU010000098.1:104809880-104825676 GCA_025802295.1 Psammodynastes pulverulentus | reverse complement strand
ATAGAATAGAATAGAATAGAATGGAATGGAATGGAATGGAATGGAATGGAATGGAATGGAATGGAATGGAATGGAGTGGAGTGGAGAGGAGTGGAGTGGAGTGGAGTGGAGTGGAGTGGAGTGGAGTGGAAGGGAAGGGAAGGGAACCATGAGGTCTTCTAGTCCAGCCCCCTGCTCAAGCAGGAGAACCTATACAATTTCAGATAAATGGCTGTCCAGTCTCTTCTTAAAAACCTCCAGTGATGGAGCGCCCACGATTTCTGCAGGCAACTTGTTCCACTGCAGGTTAATTGTCCTCACTGTTAGAAAGCTTCTCCTTAATTCCAGGTTGCTTCTCTCCTTGATTAGTTTCCATGCATATATATTCCATATGTGCACTGGGTTTCCTACGTGCAGGCGTTGCACAACTTGTGATATCCAAATATAAATGTCAAATCTGATGCTTTGCAAAATAAGTAAGGTACTCAGGATGCTTATGCAATGTGGTTGATAAACAGGTTTTTCTTTGGTTCAGGGACTATCGTCCTATTCCTGAGCTTGATGTCTATGAAGCTGAAGGTTTAGCCTTGAATGATGAAGATATGGAAGAGCTAACTGCTAGCCAAAGAGAAGCTGCAGAACGTGCAATGCGACAGAGGGACCGTGAGATGGGTCGAGGCCTGGGCCGCATGCGCAGTGGACTGCTTTATGGTACATTTTTAAATGAATGAGTAGCAGTGGCTTGATTTACCCATTTCCTTAAGCCACACTTAAGACAGTTGCTGTGTCCCACAGTCACATGATTATGATTTGCAACCTTCCCGATCAGCTTTCCACAAGCAAAGTCAATGAGGACGCTGGGAAAGAAAACTTAAAAGCTGCTCAGGTCAGTCTTCCCCACTTGTGCATCCTCCCCCAGCTCCCCTGTGCTTGCACCTCGTTTTCATGGCCACCTATGCACCCTCTCCCACCCAGCAGCAGCCACAGTATGCTGCGCCTCCACCACCATTTTCACACCCTCCACAAGCCTCACTACACTCATGTCATACCTCCCCCACAACTCACACTCTCTCTCCCACTGGCAGAAGCCCCCCACTGTTCTTGCACTGTATTTCTCTCTCACTCGTGTACCCTTCTCTATTTGGCAGTAGTCATTTGCTCCCACCTGAGACTTTCAATTTCCTGCCAGTTTCCCCATTGACTTTGGCTGTTGAAAGCCAGTAGGACGTTGTGAGGAGGTGCTCAGTTAACAATCCATTATCTTCACTTAACGATGGAAATTGGGACTTCAGGGATTATCTGATGTAGTCAGTCACATAACATTGCGCTTTACAACTGCATTGCTTAGTGATTGAAATTCATATCCCAATTGCTGTCGTAGCTCAAGGACAACTTTATTTTATGGCAGTAAACCAGATTGAAATCATGGTTAACTTATTGATTGCAGTTGTGGTTTGGGGATATAGACATGAAAGTGTATGGCATCCAAAAAGGGGCAAAGCATGAACAACTACAAAAAGATTTGGCCAAATAAGTCACGAACAATTTGATTACCTATAAGACTGATTATGATTTATTTCTTAGTAATAAAAGTCAGTCCCAAACTGCTCAGTCTTATGAGATATGCTGAGTACCGTATACAGCTGATCATTTTAATACTTACTTTCATATGTAAATTGAATGGTTTTTAATTCGTAAACCTCTCAGAGTCACTTTACATAATGAGATGAGCAGTGTATAAATTTGATTACTAAATAAATATACATATGAATGGGATTGCTCTTCTTCACCAAGAGTCTTCAATATGTTAAAATTACAACAAACAATATAAAAGCAGATAAATTAAAAACAGAATTTTTAGAATGTAGCAACATTTTAAAAAATTTGCTGGACACTTGAAATAGCATTAAATCAGAAGATCCACAAATTCCAAACTGGTACTTTCCACATATATTGGGATACAATTCTCATAATCTCCCAATGAAAAATTATACATAGCTGCATAAGACATGAGCATCATGTTGAACAAGGAATTGTAGAAATCCAATGTATTTGTGAGGTGATCGTTGGGGGAAAGCTATTAAAAAAGAGGACATCCATCTAAGAACCCATCTCAGAGAATTGATTTTGGTTTCGTTAACAGTTCCATGTTTATGCAGCTGTCTGATAATCCCTTTCTATTTCCTCCGCTCCTGCCCACCTTTTAAATTCTAGAGAGTGATGATGAAGATGAGGGTCGTCCTTTGCGGAAGAGGCGCCTGGCTGAACGGGCTGCTGAAGGTATGGAAGAAGAGGAGGAAGACATGATCGAAAGCATAGAGAACCTGGAAGACATGAAGGGGCATTCGGTGAGAGAATGGGTGTCCATGGCAGCTCCCCGTCTTGAGATCTACCATCGCTTCAAGAACTTCCTAAAAACCCACGTGGATGATCACGGTCACAATGTCTTCAAAGAGAGGATCAGTGACATGTGTAAAGGTACAACTGTGGGAATGCAAGAAAAGTAGTTTAGAAAACCAACCAAGTGCTAGTTTCAAATGTTTCTGGTGATGAATTATATTGACCAGTTTCATAACTGCACTAAGCCAGTTTTCAAACTAGATTAATACATTGTAAGCCAAACCATTGTTTACAAACCCTGTTCGTTGGATTCATACAACATGCTAAACCACAAACCACATAATGACTTAGTGTGTTGCATGAACTTAGTCATCGCTTGAGATGTATTTCTTTTAACTTACATTATATCTCATACCACATGACCTTAGCTGGTAGGTGACTTTTCATTAAGGTTCCTGATTGTACTATTCAGATGGATCCTAACAAACCACTGAAGACTCCTTTACAGAATAAACATAAGTCTTGTGGGGAATAGCTCAGTTTAATTCTTTTTCCCATGGTTAGAACTATACCTGTATGGACTACACTTTCTCTTCCCTCCCTATCCCTATACTTTTTTGTAGGTGAATTGTGCCTCAAGAATTATAGAACAACTATTTAATTATTTTGAATTACAATGCCATTGTTTAAGTTACTAAAATATTGGATAGCAGGTTTCTAAGGAACACACCTATTTTAGTAATACTTTTATTCTTAATGTTCTCTTTTTTTTAGCTATCATGAATAAAATTCCTTCAGTAGAAGCTGACAACTGTTTTCACAGCAAAAACATAGTTGTTTTTTTAAAAAAAAATACTGGAGGTCAAATAAGACATGGGAAGGACTGCCCTATAATGATTGCAAATACATTTTAGAAGAAACCCAATAAACTCAGTTTTTTGCATTTCTGCAGTGGTGGGCCTAGGTTAAAAAAAAGTCTTCTCTTGGCAGAGAATAAAGAGAGTGTGGTGGTGAATTATGAAGATTTGGCTGCCCGGGAACATGTCCTTGCTTACTTCCTTCCGGAAGCCCCAGCTGAGATGTTGAAGATCTTCGATGAAGCAGCCAAGGAAGTAGTAATGGCTATGTATCCCAAATACAACCAGATTGCTCAGGAAATCCATGTTCGCATCTCACATCTACCTCTGGTGGAGGAGTTACGATCACTTAGGTAAGAAGGCAGTTTAGTATTGAGGTTGGCAGCACTAACAAAACCTATCAAGTCTGTTTCATGATTTATGACCCATAGTTGATTAAGATGTAAGTGATCCAGATGATAAACTATTGAGTAGGTCTCTTGTAGCATTACTGCATCAAGGACAAAAATAAAGAGACTGCCTATTAAATGTTCCTCTACAGAACTAGCCTGGAAAGTCCTGAAATTGAGTTATATCCCATCCTTAAAATTATTTTGTTGCTCTGGAAGTATTGTAATCTCTTAAGTTTCTGTTTAAAAATTCAGGTTTCCCTTTCTGAATGTAGAACCATAGGAGAAAGCTATGGTGAATTGATTGGGTATAAAGCTGCTATGTTTGTGGTCAAATGATATTCTTAATTCTTGGTTTGTTACATTTATAGCCTGTCATTCCTCCTGGGATTTTGGGTAATCTGTATAGCAGGAGTGTCAAACTCACGTCGTCATGTGAAGTATCACAACTTTTTTCTCCTTCACTTAAACCGGGCGTGGGTATGACACATCCAGCCCATGGGCCGACAATTTGACAGCCCTGCTGTATAGCATTCCGTCCACCAATTTAGCCTCACAACAGTGAGCTGTAAGGGAGATTGGGCTTTCCGTAACTGAGGTTAATCCAATATTTCATTATTATACCAAGCTAATCCCATCTAATTTATGGTATTTACTCTGTCAGCTGGTCCTCAGGATCTCAGGTGGATACTTATTGGAGGTCATTTTTTAAGTAGGAATGTCTGAATATGAAAACTGGGGTCTCCTGCTTGAAAAAGTGCCCCCTCCCATTGATTTAAATTCCCTCCCCTCCCCCCATTCATGAGCTTTTCGCTTCTCAAAGTTGGGCAGAAGTGTAAAGGAAATGTAGTGTTCGACTATTCAAGATCCTTTATATTTGAGCCTTGTTCCTGCTTCTTCTCATAGGCAACTACATCTAAACCAGCTTATCCGGACAAGTGGAGTTGTGACAAGCTGTACAGGGGTCCTTCCCCAGCTCAGCATGGTCAAGTATAATTGTACCAAATGTGGTTTTGTCTTGGGGCCTTTCTCACAGTCTCAAAACCAAGAAGTGAAACCAGGATCTTGCCCAGAATGTCAATCTGTTGGTCCCTTTGAAATCAACATGGAAGAGGTAAGCTGTGCTTGATGGGATACTACATCAAGGGGGGGAGGCATTGTATCTTTGTTCAGACAGTTAAAATTGCATGAGTCTTAGATCTTTTGGAAGGGCAGCTGCCTGATGCCTTGGAAGAGTTTTGCTTGCTTGAGGTGCCCAGGTTGTATCTCCTGCTTTGCAACAAAGAAGTAGCACTTTTCCAGGTGCTCATAAATATTAGATTCTATCTTGTAAGACAGGGGTGTCAAATTCGCGGTCCGTGGGCCGGATGCGTCATGTGCTGCCCCACCCGGTTTAGTGAAGCAGGGAAAAGTCCGAATACGTCACATGACAACTCAAGTTTGACACCCCTGCTGCAACAGCCATACCACAATAGGAAGCAATCGGTAGGGCTAGATTAAATGAAATTATTGGACCAATTTGCCTGATTGAGTTCAGGGACGCTTGGATATGAAAATTGGAGGCAACAAAGCAGAACCCATGGAAAGGCCCTCAGGATTGCCATGATCCTGAGCAAACTCACCCTATTAGGAGCTTTGATTGGAAGAAGTGTGTGGGGAAGGTATGAGTTCATTTAATGCTCAGTTAAACTCCATATGAGGCTTACAAGGCCAAAATGGTTGTTGAAAAATCATAATTCAAAACAAACACAAATGTGGACGTTTTATGGATGTGAGTTGAAAGATAGGTTACTCTGCTGTATGTAGATTTGTGTTATATTCCGACAAGTCTCCAAAGTGCTGAGGTTTGTCCGTTTGCAGCTAAATGCAAGTTCGTGTGAGCTGAAGTTTTTCATATGGATGTGAGGGAAAGCGGTCTTTTATAAACCTCCTTGAATCTTGTGTCTTCTTGTTTAAGGAATGTGCTGAGAATGTTGGTTGCAGTCTTTTTTTGTGCTCCATGAAATTCCTAACTTCAGGTGTTTGATGTCCCAACAGACAGTCTACCAGAACTATCAGCGCATCAAAATCCAGGAGAGCCCAGGGAAGGTGGCCGCTGGCAGGCTTCCTCGCTCAAAAGACGCCATTTTATTGGCTGACCTGGTTGACAGTTGCAAGCCAGGGGATGAGATTGTAAGTATAAGGTCCAGAAAAGCAGGGAAGGTCAGAGACTGAGGCATATTGATCACAACTTTAAAATTATCCTGGTTAGAGAATTCAGAAAAGAGCCTTAATGAAAATAAAGCTGCTTCTGGAAGAAGTATTTATTTGTATTCCTTTATTATTTTTACAAATAACTTAAGCCTGTAAGCCATGCTGTATCCAACAGACCTTCTTCCTCCTCTTTTCCCCACAATAGCAATCCTGTGAGGGAGATTGAGCTAAGACAGAGTGCCTGGCCCAAAGTCACCCAGCTGGCTTTCATAGCTAAAACTTGAACTCACAATGTATGTGTAACTTGATTTTCTGAAGTCCACCAGAATGGCTATATCTTTTAGTTAGTGTGTAGCACATTTCAGTCTGAGTTCCTTGCACTTCCCTTTTTATTTGTCTGCATGATCATCATTTCATGATCTTGAGATTCTCAACTGTCAACTCAGCTCTGGATTTGATTACTTAGAAATGTGAAAGGAAGTTCCAAAATACTAGCATCTTCCGCGGAATTGTTTCAATTAATCTACGTGTGTTTTTAATACAATTTTTTGTGGCTAAGTCTATCAATGTACTCTATGTATCCTAAAAATGTTTTTTTCATCTGCATTATAAAAAAAATCCCAAGACCATAATATAGAAATTCTTTCAACACATAACAATAAATGGTGTTGAATATACATGTTGTCCTTGACTTACGACCAGTTGCTTAGTGACCATTCAACATTATGACAGGCCTACCTGGGAGCTACATACAACCCACATTCAAAATTCTGACAATTGGGGAGACCCCCGTGGTCAACTTTGGGCACTTGGCAACATGGCTGCATTTATAGCCATTTACAGCATCTCGTCACATGACTGCATTTTATGATAGTTTTATCAAAAATCAGCATTCTAGTTTTTGGCAAAATCATGACCATAGTGAATCATTTGTTTCATTTAAGAATTGCTGCAAAAAGTCATGAAATCAGGTTGGTCATGTGAGCAACCCATTTCATGACCATCCCAACTTAACATCATGATGACCGGGCTCCATTGCAATCACAAGTTTAAGGTCTACCTAACTATAGTTATTTGTTTTATTAGTACTTCATAAATAATATGGTGGTGTCTGCTTATGTTCATGCTCCTTAAACACTTCCTTTCTCCCTCTTTTTGTCTGCCTTCTCCCTAAATTATACAAATTGATTTAGTGCCAATGACTAAAGAATGTCTTGCCTCGTCTCTTTTAGGAGCTAACTGGAATATACCATAATAATTATGATGGCTCTTTGAATACTGCGAATGGGTTTCCAGTGTTTGCGACTGTAATCCTGGCCAATCACATCACCAAGAAAGATAATAAGGTGGCTGTTGGGGAGCTGACAGATGAGGACATGAAAGTTATTGTTGGACTGTCCAAAGATGAGCAGATTGGAGAGAAGGTGAGTTTGAACATCAAGATCCAAGATTCTGGTTTTCTTGTTTCCAGTTCAACCGTATGAAAACTCCAGAGATTACTAGATTATTAGCGCCTCTGTGAAAGTATGGGTCGAAAAGCTGAATAAATTGTGTGCTGGCGGATGTTGCGCATTGGTGATTGTGACGCATGTTCTGAACGACAGGGAGCCACAGCAGTGGGATGAAAGAGCCACATGTAGCTCCAGAGTCGTAGGTTGCAGACCCCTGCCCTATATCAAGGTGTGCATAATTATTAGGCAGCTTCTTTTCCTCAGGCAGAATGAGCCCCCAAAAAAAGATTTAACTGACTCCGAAAAGTCAAAAATTGTACAAAGTCTTTCAGAGGGATGCAACACTTGAAATTGTTAAGATATTGGGGCGTGATCAGAGAACCATCAAACGTTTTGTTGCAAATTCAGGTTTGAATAATTCTGCACACTAATAGTGGCCCAACGATTTTGTGCACACATAGATATTCCCCTAAGAAAACCTCACTTTTACTTTCTTAAATATTCAGATTTGAGGTTTATTATCATTTTTGATTGACACTAGTTATTCAACAATAAAATGAATCCTCCAAAATACAGCTTGCCTAATAATTGTGCACACGGTATACAACCAAGGTTTAATAGGAGATTTCCATTGTGGTAAGTAGTGTTTCACTTTTAGTGTCTCTGTTGATAAATACGTTGGCTGTGTATTTGGTTTCCCCAGATCTTTGCCAGCATTGCTCCTTCAATCTATGGGCATGAAGATATCAAACGGGGTCTGGCTCTGGCCCTGTTTGGAGGAGAACCCAAAAACCCAGGTAAGTTGACCAAAGACACCATGTGGTCAACACTGTTTTTACATGAAGAGCTTTTAAGTTGCTAGAGAGGACACCTGTATTGTAGTGGAGAGATGTGGCTTGAAAAGATGTTCACCTTTTATTTTTACAGTTGCACATTTCCCTATTAATAAGCTATTCTCCATTTTAGTAATTTATTCCAGAAAATAAAAGCAATTTCTTACCATCAAAAAGTTCAAACATGAAGCTTCCCCAGTTTTATCTACGGTAGTTTGAAAATAAGTATATGTTATAAAGTATGCATATGCCACATTTCCTTCTTTTCACCTTATTCTGAAATGAGGTGGAGAAATTCTTTTTTGTTTTACTATCCTTTGTACCAATGTCTTAATAATCAAAATATGAATATTTACTGGAAAGGGGAATACTAATAAAGTAGATCATTTCTCAATCAGCTTATATCTTCATATTACTATATCACTTTATCTGTCTACTTTTCCTAGAAAGCAATTGGATATTTTAAAAGTATGTAAATGAGCTTTATTTCGTCTGTTGTGCTTTAACCCTGCCCTCCATCCAGTGAAAACAGAAAAAGACATATAGTTGATTCTCTTCCTTCATTGCCTAGCAGTCCTTGTTCAGAGCAACATTATGAATCCTGGCTCAGGGTCACCGGACGACCTTCGATGGACCATCAAGTCTCCCAAGTTCTAGTCTAACGTTTTGTCTCATTGTGCCAGCTGCAATTTGGCTCACTGTTCTTTCCATCTAAAACACTACAGGAGGAAAACACAAAGTCCGTGGAGACATCAATATGTTGCTTTGCGGCGATCCTGGCACGGCCAAGTCTCAGTTCCTCAAATATGTGGAGAAAGTAGCCAGCAGAGCGATATTCACCACCGGCCAGGGGGCTTCTGCAGTGGGTCTGACTGCCTATGTGCAGAGACATCCTGTAACCAAGGAATGGACCTTGGAGGCTGGAGCCCTTGTGCTGGCAGACAGAGGGGTGTGCTTGATAGATGAATTTGACAAGGCAAGTATTAGCTTGGAGGTATGACGTAATTTGGTCAAGCCAGATTCCAACAGTATGAGTTGCTCCAGGTAAGACCTTGAACACAGAAAATGAAATCGAAAGAGTTGGATTTTAGGACCTATCTAGAAAGAGTCTGTCCTGAGATCGGGAACTGAGAAAAACTGCTCAGAATGTTAAAGTTGGTGGGGGATTTGATAAGTTTGGAGAATGCTCTTTCGCAGATTCTTTAATGTAGTGAAATCTAGAAGTGAAGATACCTTGGGGAGAACATAGCACAGTGCTGGTTAATATGCAGTGGGAGAAAATTGCTTTGAAACTCAGTATTAACAATTCTAGCTGGAAGATACTTCCTGCCCTTGATAGTATTGCTATATCTAGAGGCACTGAACTCCTTAAGAGCTTTGAATGTGTACATCTGAATTCTGCTTTATTTATTATTGGGGCTAATTGGGAGTTTTAACGTCTTTTGCTTGTCCCTCAGATGAACGATCAGGATAGGACCAGTATCCACGAAGCCATGGAACAGCAGAGCATCTCCATCTCCAAGGCTGGCATTGTCACATCTCTACAAGCTCGCTGCACTGTTATTGCTGCCGCCAACCCCATAGGTATGTGGAAGAAAAACTCACTACGGCAAAAAGGTCCACGTATTGTGTTAAATTTCTTCCTGTCTTTTGGATCTGGAAAGGAACAAGAGCATGCACTGGGGTTGTTGTTGTTTTAAAATGCTTCTTTTCCTATTCTAGGTGGACGCTATGACCCTTCTTTGACTTTCTCGGAAAATGTTGATCTGACCGAACCCATCATATCTCGCTTTGATATCCTGTGTGTGGTCAGGGACACCGTGGATCCTGTTCAGGTAGATTCTGCCAATCATTAAGGCTTAAGGTTCATGAAGAGTCTGTCGTTTTAATACCTACTGAATGAAGGAGGGAGCTACACAAGACGGAATTGGCTAATACCATTGACCTCTTGTCTAGCTTGGGAAAGTAAAGCTCACAGGAACACTTTGATAAGCGTACAGGCAGTCCTTGACCTGCAGCCATTGGATCAGTGACAGTTTGAAATTACAACTTTGCTGAGCGAATGGTGGTTACAACCAGTCCTCATATTCTGTCCGTCCCAGCACTCCCGTGGTGTGTTCTTGCAATCAGTGTGCTTGGCAACCAATTCGCACATAGACTGTTTGTAGCACCCCCACAATCACATGATAAACATTTGCAACCTTCCTGGCGGCTTCCTTAGAAGGTCAATGAGAGAAGACAGCAGAGAAGGTCTCAAGTTGCTGGTCTCCCCAATCTGCACACTATTCCACCATTGCACTCACACCATGCCAGTTATTTGCACACCCTTCTGGACTCACACTACACTCGCGCTATGACTCTCGTGCACCCTCATGCACCCTCCCTGAGCCTTGCTACAACAACCTCACCCCTCTTCACCTGCTCCTGCCTTACCTGGCAGCAGCCATTCACCTATCTGCTGTCCGGGAACTTTGCAACTTCCTGATGGCTTCCTCATTGACTTTGGTTATGGGAAGGCCACAACACCTAACAGTTGTGCAACAACTGGGACTGCAGAAATTGTTGTAGCTAAGCAACTTTATGACTGCATCACTTAGAGACAGAAATCCAATCTCTTATTGCCGTTGAAAATTGAGGACTACCTGTTCTTGTCAAAGAGCCATTCATTTTTGAATAAGAGTTAGGCAATCTGGAGAATTACTTTTGAGATTATTTTATAGTAAATGATATAAAATCAGTGTTTTGTATTTTTCCCCCTTTTTTTCAATTCTTTCTGGAAGGATGAGATGCTGGCTCGATTTGTTGTCGGCAGCCACATCAAGCATCACCCAAACAGCAAGGATGCAGTAAATGGAGACTCTCAGGAGATTATCCTCCCTAATACTTACGGCGTGGAGCCCATTCCACAGGAGGTCCTGAAGAAATACATCATTTACGCAAAGGAAAAGGTCCATCCCAAGCTCAACCAGATGGACCAGGACAAAGTGGCCAGGATGTACAGTGAACTCAGGAAAGAATCCATGGTGAGCAACCAGGGAGGTGGGAAATCCTGTGTTTCAGAGTGAGACTGTTAGCTGCAGAACCACTATATCCCTCTCACCAGTTAAACGGAAGAAATGTTGGTCCCAATAAATCTGAAATCTGGTTCATTTTAGAAGCAGCCGTAATTACAATGGTTCATGAAAAACTTCCCAAATCTATAAATGAGTCTTATTTAGAACCCTCCCAAAGAATATGCAAGTCTTTACCTTCTTCTGAATTCTTTACTGCTTAATTTGTCCCTACAATTGTTCACCAAAATATCAGCCAGTAACTATTGCATCAGCGTATATATAACCTGTGCTAAAATCTGCTTTGGGTTATAGAAACATCTAGCCTGATCTTTGGACTTTGTTCTCCCATCCTTGGGGTTGGCTAGTTTGTTTCGACAACTTATCTAATAGACAGCACTGGCAGCATTTTGGCTGGAGGTCAGCTGAAGGATTAAAGGGGAAAAAAATCCGATTCCTGAAAAAAGAGTAGGGAGAACCAACCCCCTAAGGAGGCATATTCCTTATAATCTGTGCAATGCACTAGTTTGCCAGCAGATGGCAGAGTCCTCCCTTAATCATTGATGCCTTTTAAACGGACTTTATTTTAGTGGGTTTTTTTCCTATTTACTATCTCCTCTGCACTATTATTTGCTTTTAATTAGTTCCATGCAGCATTAACAGCTCCCCAGAGTAGAAATGCAGGCTGTAACTTAATGGTGTGCAATTTCAGTCAGTTTCTGAATCACCTTGTGTGGCAGAACAAGGACCACCCTCTAAAATTGGCTGAGGACAGGATCCACTATGGATAAGATCAGATGTTTAAAGTACATGCCTTAAGCCTGTCAGTCTTTAAGGCATCCTTTGATCCTCTTCAAAGCTCCCCAGCTGCTTTTTAGGGCACATTTAGGTGGGGTATATGGGAGCATAAAAAGGATGCTGACAAGTCACATGCCATTCTTGGGAAGCCCTTTTTGTATTGTTGGAATCAATCATCAGGCCCTTTCTCTTTTCTTTCGGCAGGCAACTGGGAGTATCCCCATTACAGTGCGTCACATAGAGTCCATGATCCGAATGGCGGAGGCTCACGCTCGCATGCACCTGCGGGATTACGTGGTGGAGGACGATGTCAACATGGCCATCAGGGTCATGCTGGAGAGTTTCATTGACACACAGAAGTTTAGTGTTATGAGAAGCATGCGGAAGGTATGCAGAGATGTGGATCCTTTCACGGTGGTGGTGGTTTCATTTGGGATTATGGAAAAATACCATGAGAATTTAAGTTTGATAGAATTCTAGTGAGGATTCAGGGAGCTGACAAGGACTCAGAGGTTATGCATACACACTTTTATGCACTGCACACTGTTATGAACAGTAAATTATACAGTCTTTCTACTGTCTCCTTCATTATGGTGTGGGTAGTATGTTGAAACTTATCCTAGTCAACTGGAAATTGCAAGAGAAAATTGATAAGAGAAATTACAATAATTCTCCCAAAATATCCAGAATCTCTAGGTATCCATGAAAAGTCTCTTAGGACAAGTAAGATTGTCAGCTATATTAGCAGTTTGATCTTAGAAGAGAGTGAAATCTCAGTCTGAAAGGAGAATATTATTTCTTACGTAAAAGCATTTCTTTTGGACTGTTCAAGAGATGAGTAAATGCCCTGCTTGGGCCTCAATGAATCCCAGTAATGAATCCTGGAAAAGGCTGCCAAATGGCAAAGGAGTAGGCTACGGGCCCCGTCATCCACACTCCTGATGAATGAAATAGCTTTTGAGATGCGGGTTGGATGCTGGAGACACTAAAGTTAATATTAGAATTGGGCCAACTTGAAAGGCCTTTGATGTGATCAGAGAGATCAATTTCTAATCCACTCTTTAGGGAGTTTACTGAGTGATCTCAGATCAACCTTAGTTTGGAAGGCCAAAGTATGAATAAATAACCATATTTGTTACCCTGAAATTCTTGGTATAGTGGTGAGATTAAAACATACAATGGATGGAAAAATTACGTTGTGTATTCATGTTTAGGCAGCTTATACACAACTTTGAATCAATTGAGTGTTTAAAAAGTGTGAGTACTTTAACAAAGTTTTGCCTCTTTCTTGAACATTTTAAAAAGTCCAGAAGGTCCAGAAATTAGAAGAGTATTTCTTACTTTTATGTTTCTGCCCTTCCCCATAAAAATCAAATGTAGTGGGGGGGAACCTCCTCTAATGCCCATCTTAGTATTTGGCAAAGCCATTTCTGTGATCCTTGCGAGTTGGGTATGCATATGATTGGGCATTAGCCTGAGAGGAAGAAGTAAAAAGGCGGGGTGATGGTTTACAGAGAGCAGGCAGGTATATCGGGACAGGTAGAAGGAGACATGGTTGGATGAGGGCACCAGCCTGGCTTGTCTCATCAAAAGCTGATGGGCCCAGAGCGGAGGGTCCACCTAGGTTTCCATCAACTGAGACCCCAGGAAAGAGAGAGAGGTGTTGTTATTGCTGCCCATGAATCCTTGCAAGCCTCGAGAGGCTCTGCTTTGCAGATAATCAGATATGAGACAGTTTTCTGAAGTGGGCTCCAGTAAGCAATTCGTATCATTGTTGGTTTTATCACCCTTTCTGCTATCCAGCATCATCCCTGCCTGAATTTTGGTAGTTAAATTCCATTGCTGGGCTAGTGACAGAATCCCTGAGGCCATTGGGGATTTGAATTTGTTGCCATGCGATGTTGAGTTTGAGGCAGTGCCTGTATGGATCTGTCCCAAGTCATTGATGGTCTAATTCAAATAAAACATTTTGGTTTTTTTTGCCTTAATTGTGTTTTTACTGGTTTTGAATTGTGTTCTATTTAATTTTATTTTTGTTATGTTGTGAGCCCCCTAGAGACATTTAGAGTTGGGTCTGTCTTATAAATCAAATAAATTAAACAAAATAGGGGTAAAATTCAGAGATTGATTTCTAATTCATGTTTTAAATGCTTGCTCATTAAACTATCAAAATTCCAGTTTCGAAACCTTTTTTCAGTTAACTGTATTATTATTCTATTATACAAATAAGTTTGTATTATTATTTCATACAAATAAGAAAATAAGCAAACAGATAAATAAAGTCCTGGGAAAGTTTGGGGGGATCTTCTTTTCTATTCAGTAACCAAAGTTTTTTGGGAAAGCTGTTTGCTCCCTTAAGATAAGAGCGAATCCTCAAGTGTGCCTTCAGTAGGCCAGTACTGAGTTTAAAATAGATGGTGATTAAAATCCTTTTATTTACATCAGAGATATCCTTTTTTGGTTGAAACAGCTTTAAAATGTTGCCTTTTTCAACAGTGATTTGTGCTTTTATCATCTCTTTCTTGATTATTGCAATTCACTCTATGTGGAATCGCTCTAGGAGATTATATACAATGTACTTACTCCCTGTTGACTAGTTGGTAGAAGCTAGTCTAGCAGGAGAATGTCAATTTTGTGCAGCTGCATTGTCTACTGGAAAATTCAGTCAGTCTACTTCAAGGTGCTGGTTATCCTTTGTAGCAGGCGGGTCAAACTCACGTCATCACGGCTGCATCATGAGACATATCGGGACATTTTTTCCCCCTTTGCTAAACCAGGTGTGGGCGTGGCCAGCATGTGTCGATCCAGCCTGCAGGCCGGGAGTTTGACAGCCCTGCTTTATAGGCTTGGCTCCTTGCTCACTCTAAGGATATAGAATTTGCTCACCTGATACATGCAAACTGAAAGGGGATGTTGCAGATTTTTCCCCTGCTAACCGTTAAAGGGAAACAAGGTTTTGGGGATTTAGTCCCCTCACCCTAAAACAGCTCGTATCCCTCCAAGCGAGAATGGCTCCTTTCTTATTAACATTTCAAAAGCACTGTTTTAAAAAACCTGTGTTTTTCAATGAGTGGGGAATCAGTGGAGTGACTGCTTGGGGATGTTGCTATATTTGTACTACCTGGGATGAGATGTTCTGCTTTGCGTGCATGGATTCATTTTGCTGTAAGCTCCCTAGAGTTGCTTGTTAAAAACCGATAGGTACATTAAAATAGATAATTTCAAATTGTTTTCGGCTCATTCCTGACCTCCCCTCTCGTTCTTTGTTGCACACAGACTTTTGCCCGGTACCTTGCCTTCAGGCGGGATAACAATGAGCTCTTGCTGTTCATTTTGAAACAACTTGTATCAGAACAGGTGATGTATCAGAGGAATCGTTACGGAGCTCAGCAGGACACCACTGAAGTGCCAGAGAAAGATTTAATTGATAAGGTATGGAACATTATTCCCCTTTGTGGACACTGTATACCAAGACTAAATCTAGTCATTCTTGGTTTCCCTTTCTAAGCTTTCAATTTCTCTCCTTCCAGTGAAATCATTCCCTCTTCACGATGTGATCACGAGTCCCCAAAACCTTTTGCATTAATTTCTCACATTTGGGGGTTCAGAACAATACAAAAGTGTAACCCCAGAAGCGAGCATCTTTGCCTGTTGTTCTAATACCTCATATTTTTTCTTTGCAACAAAAGAGAAGTGCTCAGCTAGAATGCTCTTCATGGCATGGGACTGCCTTATTTGCAGGACTGCTTCTCCCCAGTTGTCTTTACATATCCCATTTAGGTCTGACAGAAGAAGCAAGCTGGGCATTCTGACAATTAAGGAATATATCTAGGAAGTATGTCTTTTCTTTGCAGCACCTACTTTTTGGAACACCGTGCCCTGCCCCCCCCCACCCCAAGATTCAGT
>JAOYMU010000098.1:104784789-104797882 GCA_025802295.1 Psammodynastes pulverulentus | reverse complement strand
AAATTCAACATATTGTAAACAATGTATTTTTATATCTGTAACCAATAAAACTTTTCTAATAAAAAAAAAAAGTTATGTCTGTGCAGATAATGTAAGTGGAGATGTATGAAGTTATATATATTAATGGTAATTCACCGTATCTTCTATGTTGATCGCCCCTGAAACAGTTCTTGACTATTATCAACTAAGGCCAAAAAAAAAAGGCCAGATTCTATGATAGAACTTAGATCACAGAAAATATCTGACGTTTTGGAAATGTGCAATGCACTGCCTCCAATAATGGCATTTGGGGAATGGCCTGAAGGTTCAGCCAAGAATGAGCTGGGGAAGTATTCCTTCCTTCAGCTTTTTAAAGCTTACTCCATTAGGACTTTAAAGACTATTCCAGCATTTTGAATTGGACTTAATAATAAATAGGGAACTAATGTAAACCCTCCAGACTTCATGTAATGTGGTTCTATCTTAATTCTTAACATCTCCCAGGTTCCCTACATGTAACACATGAGAGCAATTCAGCCTGAAACATACCAGAAACTAGATGCCTACTCAGGAAAAACATTGCTGATGAAGCTCTCTAAATCTATTCAGGGTTGTACTTAAGGGGAAAAAAATAAACATTGTAAATAAAGAACTGACCCCTTTGAAAGCTCCCTAAATTAATGATCTCTGCTACAGTTGGGGTAGTCAGTTTTGAAGTTCAACAATGCTTTCTTCTCCTTCTCCTTCTCCTTCTCCTCTATCTCTACTCTACTCAATTTTTTCCACTCCATTAAGCTTTGCTAGATACTAGACAAAGAGAGAAAAATCCTATATCTCAATTGTCTCTATCATTTTTTCTTCCTTGTTACCCTTTTTCTAAACAAATAGTCTAAGCATCCTTCCTAACCTTTTCTCAAAAGCATTCTATCTCTTATTCATTTGTTTTTATATTTTGCACACTCTCCAGGATTTTTATGCTGTGTGTTAACCAGAATTGTACATGGGGTTCTAATAATAATAATAGGATCATAAATCTGCAAAAGGCAGACTTACTTTTGATCTTTTGCCTAATGATCCCTAAAATGGATTTTGCCTTTTTCAAACTTGTAGTACATTAATATTTTTTTTGTTAAAGCACTCAGCATAATCCCAAGATTAACTAATATCCTATTCAATTTCATAAACTCTGAACAGATCACATAAAAACTGAAAAACTGTAAAAATAACCAGTTTAAAATGACAATTGTGTCATTTTAAATCGTGATTTAAAAAACAACAACCAAAAGCTCCTTATTAGCGACCTCATTGTTTTCCTAAACTCTAAAAGTAAAGGCACAGTCTCACAGAATGGGTTCCTCTGCCAAAGATAATCCTGTTCATTTATATATTACTATATCACAAAACTCTTCAGGGTTCACAAGACAAAAAAATACAGTAAAATAAAGCAACATAGATATAAGGCAATAAAGCCCAGGATAATACAGATAGTCCTCAACTTACAATCATTCATTTAGTGACCGTTTGAATGTAAAGGCACTGAAAATTGTGACTTATGACCAGTTTTCACACTTGCGACCACTGCAACATCCTCATGGTCACATGATCAAAGTTTAGGTGCTTGGCAACTGGCATGCATTTATGAAAGTGACAACATCATGGGGTTATCGGATCACCTTTTGTAACTTTCCCAACGGGCTTCTGACAACCAAAATCAATGGGGGAAGTCAGATTTGTTTAACAATTGCATGGTTCATTTAACAACTGCAATGAGTTGCTTAACAACTGTGGCAATCAGTGTTGAAAAATGGGGCACAACTCATTTAGCAACTGTCCTGCTTAGCAATGGAAATTTTGGGCTCAATTGTGGTTGTAAGTTGAGGACTATCTGTATATAGTAATAGCAATAGCACGTAGACTTATATACCGCTTCACAGACCTAAGTGTCGCAGGTATATATGAAAACGGGACATTTGTCCTTCGTATGAGAATTATCTTGCTTTGTGCAATTATAATCAAGGCTGTGCTGGACTAAAGATAAAAAAGCTAAGAGAAGCAGAGGCTTCAAGCAAAAATGTATTTGTCTGGAACACTGCAATAATTCCACTATAATGGTGGCACTAATAGCAACAGCAATAGCACTTAGACTTATATACCGCTTTACAGCGCTTTTACGGCCCTCTCTAAGCGGTTTACGGAGTCAGCATATTGCCCCCAACAATCTGGGCCCTCTTTTTACCCACGTCAGAAGGATGGAAGACTGAGTCAACCTTGAGCCTGGTGACATTCGAACTGCCAACTGCTGGAAGCCAGTGATCAGCAAAAATAGCCTGCATTCTAACCACTGTAACATTATGGTTCTGTATATGGCGTCAGGCCCCAACAGTTCTCTGGAAAACTTCAGTTTTCAGCCTCATCTCAAAGGCCAACAGAGTTGGGACAAATTAAACTCCGATGAGAGGTCTTTCCATTCCACATATAGCTTGTAGGTCAGAACTAGCACTTTGAATTGCAGTCTAAAACAACATAGTCATAGCAGCTGCAATATTCCCCTAAAATGTATATTTTCTTCATATTTCTTTCATTTTATCATCCTGTGCTGAATCTCAAATGCTCAAATACTTTGTTACGGGATTCATCAAAACTTCATTCATGCCACAATCCAAAAGTCAGGATTGCCTTGCTGTATTTAGAATCTGGGTGGGTTTAAATTTTGTGGCGTGGTGGTTGGTAATTTGATGAAGTATCCATTATTAGAAACAGGAACGGTGATAGTTCTGTTCTGATCGGTCCACTTTGTCAGTCTGTTGTGAACAGTTTGGATTTTACACCTGATTGGTTGGTAAATTGTATCTAGTTCTATTGTTCTGTTGATGGATCATTTGAGTGAGTGCTATCTGAGTGCTACATTTTCAGGAATTTTCTGGCTCTTCTATTGTTTGTTTGGTTGATTATTTCTATGCTTATTCTAATCAAATGTGGAGCTGATTTGGAGAGCATGGGTGGCTGCTAGGTATTTCTGATCTTGGTTCTTTGTTGTAGGTTTCTCCCCCCTTGTTTCTTCGCTGTAACTGGTGTCTTATCTGCCCTATGTAGTGTACAGTACAGTCTTGCTTCTGTATATGTTGCCTGTTCTTGTTTAATAGGGTATGCAAGCTTTTGATTAACACAGGATTCTTTGTATCATTTTTTGTAGGCTTGTGGGCAGCAAGGATGGCCAGCAGTCCAAGTACTCCACTGGCATGCTCAATTCCAACATTCATGCTTTCATTTTTGCTTCTATTTTTCTTTTTCTTCCCTGTCCATTTTATTCCAGGTTACACATAACCACTACCAAGAAATCATCTGTACCATTTGCCAAATTTTTCATTCCCTTTGTATTTGTTACTAATTCTCTCAAGCTTTCATAATAAACAATAAAATCAGCCTTGCTTTTAGATGTACTTTTTCATGATATATATGAATAGAACTATGCTTAAATCATACATCTGGTTAGTAGGTAAAATTAGTTATTCAAACAATGAATAGTAGAGAGAACTGGAGAAGAAAATAGCAGAATAATAATACAGCACTTAAAATCATATGTAAAATTCTAATGACATGGCTTTTGACATAATTCACCCTAGCTTTAATAGCTGTTCTTTGTTACCCCAACCTAGTCTTGTGGCAAATCATTTGCATCTCTTAATAGCTGTGATACAAAATGTAGCTGTCTGATATGTAATGTTGGGCTTGTTATCTGATGAAGGGAAAGCTAAATCTACCAGACAGCTACCATTCTCATTTGTTCTTGGAATTCATAATGGCTCAGTTACTTTTACTCTCTTGCTTCATTCCCACCTATCCATTTATGCCACCTATATCCTATAGAAATTATCTATCAGTACAAATTATGCTGAAATAGTGCCTAGTTAATTTAAGATAGCTTCCTGTATTCCTGTTCCTGTTTACTATACACTTCCTAGGAAAAGCACGTATCTCCAAACATACACATCCTCTCCTTTATGGCTTTTTCTCATTTGAATAATTTGAGGATACCCATTGAGAATTCTGTTCCCTGCCAATGCAGCTGGCCCCAGCTATCATTAATACGTTCGTTAGATTCGTGCTTCTTTTGTGCAGTCATTTGGAGAGCCTTGAATGAAAAGAAGCTGATAGAAAGCCTTTTGGCTGAGGCTCAAAGGAGCTGCTATACCACACAAGGTCAGCATTGCCCTGCATGCAATTGATATCTTGCAGTCAGTAGTATTCATGTAGAAATATAAAGGAATAAGCTGTGGGGTAAAGATGGGGAACCTGGGGGCTCTGCAAGTATTGCTGAACTACAAATACCAGAAGTCTGGGTCAGCAGGAGCAATTCTAGATGGGCTATCAATAGAGAACAATCAATTTTGCAATCTCTCTAGGGCACAGGCCTCATAAACTGTTTAGAGTAGGCAATTCCGTGTCCTCTAGATATTCTGGACTAAGAGGTACTAGGATGGAAACTCATGGAAGCTATAACACAAAACATCTGGAGGGCACCAGAACCTATAAAAGGCAAAAACTAGACTGCAAGATCAAAATGACAGCATGCCAGTTTAGTTTAGTTTAGTTTAGGATGGAAACAGATGGGGAAGGAAAAGTGATGATTTAAAAGCTAAGAAGGACAACTAGAGAACCTAGGGGCTCCGGATTAAGCAGACTGAAGAGAAGAAACTGTTAAGACATGTAGGACATGTAGGGCAGGGTTCCCGAACCCCCGGGGCCCTGGACCAGTCTGTTAGGAATCAGGCCACACAAGTTAGCGGGCAAGTGAGCGAAACTTCATCTGTGCATGCATAGGATCTAGATTGTGTGTGAAACTATTCCCCCCTCCCCCCAGTCCATGGAAGACATTTTTTTCCCCAAAACTGGTTCCTGGTGCCAGAACTGTTGGGGACCATCGATATAGGGTATGAAGTTGATTTTACGGAACAAGTTAGTTAGGTAGAGAGTCATTGAAATGTACCAACTCCTCCTGCACCAACCTCAGAGATTTCCTCCCCAAAATGCATTACAATACTTGCTCTGACTGACTGCTTGGATCAACAGCGAAATATCTCAAACTAAGAAGAAAAATAAGTTCAGATAACTGAGAACCTTCATCAACATACGGTTTCTGTTAATACAATCTGATGTCAAATAAGACTTTTTGTGCAGTTGCACATGAGCTCAGGAGAAAATGCCAGCAGTGCTACCTGAGCTCCAGATTATCCTTCCCCTTTCAAACATAAAGCACTGTGCAGCCCATCAGTGTCTAGGGTGGGATGGTGCTTGAAAGAAACAAGATGGCTGCTTTCATTGCACAGAAATTACCACCCTTTTTATTATTACTGTTTAATCTCCCTGGATGCCCCTGATATATCCCAAGTACCTATGGATAATTTGGGGGGAAAAGAGAGCATTTGGTTATAAGTCATTCTTTAGAGATTTGAGGGAGTTGTCATATTAGCATATCTGGAGATTAGCAAATGAGGAACAATATGGGGGAACGCATGGAGGATTGCAATGGGTACAGATGATCAACATTTTGCCTCATCTGGAATTCTAGGATCTTGTACAAATGAAATTGTTTTCCATTAATGAAAAGCTACTGCTAGGTCTAATCCAGATGTGCTATTTTTAATACAAAATATTCTGAAAAGACATGTCCACGACAGGTTGTATCAAATGATTATTTTGAAATTATGAATTAATTCATAGAACAATTCACACCAATGTTAAGTGATAATGTGATTTTAATACACTGAAAACCTAGCTAGAGTTATTTTAATGTGAAACACTCCTAGAATTATCCATTGGTAGTCAAAGTTCACTTTAATTAGCTGATATGTCTCCAAAGACTTCAGCTACTTCTCCCTGCTGACATCTCCCCTTACTTTATTTTGTTATCCTGGTTCCTCTTTCTTCAAAATTATCTTGTGAATAGTAGGCCTCAAGCTCTTACAAGACACTTACCATACAATCTCTCACCTCCATGCCAGTCATTGGCAAAATGCAAGCTGCAAAATTCTGTTGGTCAATCTACAGGAACTCTGAAAGTGGTGTGGCTCTGGGTTACATACAAAAAGATCACTCCAGATCTTCCCTCTTCAGCAGATTTAGGAGACTGAATTGTTTTGGAGGCAAGAAGCACAGTGGAAGCAAACGCCTTGGGGAGAATTTGCTGGAACAAAATAGAAATGATTAGAAGCCAGCAACTTTTAACAGGTTCAGAATTATTTTATTGTATTTTCAAGGGGAAAGATGTGAACACCCAAGAATCAGTTTCAATACTATAAAAAAGCATATGTTTTAACAGGGATTTGTATATTCAACATTTGTTTTGTTGTACATACTTAAGACCGGTTTTCTGCAGGCTTTCTTTGTAATCTGAATCTTTTATCAGATTGAGGCAATAAAGATTGTCTTTCAAATTGCTTATGATATATAACTTTAGCTTTGGAGCTTTTTGTTCAATCGCCTTTTTTCAGGGATTGGTGGCAAAGAACCACCAATTGTAATTGTGATCTGAATGCATGGGTGCAATTTCAACTCACACACCCTCCCCAATACACAGTATTGCATTCTTAAGAAAATTAGATTATGGTAAACGCCTTGAAATGAGTTCAGAGTAAAACCCCTTGCTGGGTCTGCAGTGAGACCGGGAGAGTTTTGCATTTAGGCAAATATTCAGACGAGTTTCCCCAGCTGCGGATGAAAGACCGGCACACTTCAGAGAATCCCCTGAATGGAAAATGCGTCCTACCCGGCCAGACAAAGCAGTGCTTTTCCAGCCACCACTTGATCTCGGCCTTCGTGGGTTCCGCTCAGGCAAAGACCAAGTTTCCCGTCTTGCTTCGTCGTCCCCGTAAGTTGCCCAACGAATAATAGAGGGAATCCGCGGCACCATCTCCCTCTAGGACCCGGGTGAAAACCGAAGCCGGGAAGGGGCAGAATGCAGCCCACTGCGCAATGCACACGATTTCATACTTCAGCATCTTGGAAACCTGGGAGACCCACAGCAGCGGCCACACCGATCCAAGAGGGGGCGTGGAGAGGCAAGGCGTTGAGTCGCTTCCAGGAGCCGAGCCAAGCCGCTGCAGCTGGCCGTGCAGGCAGAGCCCTTCTTTCCTTCCTTCATCCTTCTTTATTTCTTCGCTTCTCTTTTTAAATCCGGGAAAGAAAGGGAAAAGAGAGAGAGACAGAGACAGAGACACACAGAGAGAGATGCGCACGATGGCTTCGCCAAAGGTCTGACCGGCCAGCAAAGCCAGCAGCTTGTATATTATATGCACATTTGCTATGTGGATGCTGCATTTACTTGCTAGCCTTGGACCAGAGCCGTTCGTGTATTGATCGGGCAAACGTAAAAGCCCTCCGATTTTTTTTTGTTTTTTTTTGTTTCCCTTCACCCACGCCCACACCCTCCAGCTTGAAGCTCCCCTAGAGGGAAGGAGGGAGGACCTAGAGAGGTTTGCAGGCAAAGTTGCGAGTCACCAGGGAGGGGGGGTCGCGGGGGCGATGCCGTGTGAGCCCGAGCTGCTGCAGCGGCAGGAGAGAGAGGGCTCTTCAGGAACGAGAAGGGGCCGAGCCCCGTGGGCAGCTGCTGCAGCAGAAGCTACGTCCGACTGAAGGAGGAGGAGGAGGTGGAGGTGGTGGTGGAGGAGGAGGAAGGGAGGACGGCGGCGCTGGAGTGGAAGCATCATGAATCCTGTGAGGCGTCGGGCGCTGCTCTTGCTTCTGGCCTGGGGTGAGCCTTTCTTCATTTCTCGGGGGTTTCCTTCCCATAAACGGGGCATGGGGTGTTTTCAGCCCGCGTGGAGGCTCGATCCAGGAGGAGGAGGAGGGTAGCTCGGAGCCCAGTCACTCCAACGCGTCCTGGACAAAGAGGCAGGCGGCGGCGCGGAGCTGGGAACGGGGCTCAGGGCTGCCTGCCTGCCTGCCTGCCTGCCGCCGGCTATGGAGTCAAGGAGCGGCGCGGTGGGAGGGTTCCAGCCGTCCCCTGCGGGAGTTGGGCCGGTTTTAGCTGCCGCTGCTGCCGCCGCCGCAGCCGCTCTCTTTGCTCGCTCGCCGCGTTGGGCTCCTTTAAGGCGCGAACGGGAGAGGGGCCGATCTGTTCGGCTGAGATGGGAGCCCGATGGGATCCTGAGGCTTTTCTTGTCAGGAGGGAGGTGGGAAGAAGAGGAGCCCACTAGGAGGAAGGCCGGGCAAAAAAGGCATTTCTTTCTCTGAAGGTTCCTCTGGGATGTCACCTCAGGATTGTAAGAAGTTACTTTCCTCCTGGCTGCTTCAGTTAGAGGCTGCTGTTTCTTCCCCTGAAAACTCTTCTTTATTCTATTCAGGAGGCATAAAACCAAAAACAAGCCAACCACATTGTACCCCAATATGTTTTTTGCCCAGTATGATTGGATTAGGGTTCCGTTGCCTCAACCAAATCCAGAAAGCTGACCTTCCTGAATAAATCATTGGAAAAGCAATGTCGTGGGAACATGATGACATAGACTTTAAAAAACTTATTTTAATACATTATGCTAAATTGTGGCTTGTTTCACCATAGTGGCTAGGTTTGCACAACATGCTAAGATGGAAAGCAAGGGTTTCTAATTTACATATAGGTTTACACAGAGCATTGGGCAAAAGTTTCAATAAAAGTGGCATCCACATAGATTTTTATGGTATTGATGCTAATCAATAGGGAAGATTTAACTGAAAAAGTACAAGTAACAATCATTTAAATAATCAAGTGTGCATGTTAGGCTTAAAATTAGCCAGATTTGAATAAACTGAACACTTAAGAGTAAAATATGTTGGCAGGAGAAGCTAAGGGCAAAAGGAGCTCAAGATGGCAGAGGATATACTAAAAGCACACTTACAAATATTTAATTTCAGTGAGGGGAAAATGGAGTCAGCACAAGCCAGTGGGGCTACCAAAAAGCTTTGTGAAGATTGAAAAATGAAAACAGGAGAGGTCAGGAAAAAAAGAACAGACAGTAGATTGAAACTGTAGAGCTGGCATCAAGAAAACAAATGCTCAGAATGAGCTTGACAAATGCAAGGGAAAATAAAAATGATTTAAAAAAAAAAGACTTCTTCGGTTTCATTCATGTATCCTAGATAGCTGGTAGAAGAGGAGAAAGAGGCAAAAGAAGATGGAGCAAGCTACAGATTGGTGAAACATCAACGTCTGGGAAGAATCTAAAACAGATCATAAAAAGATCTATCTTTAACACTTTGAATATTTTGCAGTTGTTATCAAAACTCAGTATAGAGTTATCAAAAACAAATACTGACAGGGTAGCTTTATCTCATTTCTTTGGTCAAATAACTTAATAGATTGTGGATATGTTTTGTTGGTGTATTTCAACTGCTTGAAACATCCCATGATATATAAATTGATAAGCTAACTAAATGTGGGGTGGATGGCATAACAATTAAATGAATATTAAATGGACACATACATACTGTACATACATACATAAACACACACACACACACATACATACATACCTACATCAAGTCAGTGTTAACTCCTGATGACTTCCTGAACTAGTCCCTGCAATTTTCAGAAGTGGTTTTGCCATTGCAGATATCAGTGACTCCTCATCAAACTGATATAAAGTGAGGTGTCACAATGAATTATCCTGGATCTTCAGCTTCATGTTTATTAATGATTTGGATGAAAGGTGACTAGAAGGTTTGTCTGATGGGCAGATGGCGCAAAACTAGCTGGAGTTAGCTATTATCCTAAAAGACTGAAATAAAACTCAGTGGAATTTAACAGAGACAAGTATGAAGTTCTTCACTGGGAAACAAAGATCAAATGCACAAATATAGGATACACACGTATATGGTTTAGTAGTGATATTTCTGAAAAAATTAATTGCAAAGAGGAGGAGCTAGCAATATGATTTGGCTGCAAAAAAGCAAAATGCAATTTTAGGCTGCAACAACAAAAGATTACTTTCTAGTAATGGGAAGTAAGTGTTCCACTTGATTCTAGCTTGATAACACTTCATGTCTAGTATTGTATCCACTTTTGGACACCATACTTCAAGGAGTCAGAGAAATTGGAACAGGTTCAATGAAAGGCACCGTAGCTCGCTGGGAGATCACATCTTATCTTGAAGGAGCTGGATGCATTTAGGCCTGTAAAAAGATTGTGAAAGATAGTCTGAAGGGATATGATAGCATTCTTCAAATATATGAATGGACATCACATAGAAAAAAAGTTAAAGTATGTTTATCTCTAGAAGAAAGGATTTCTAATAATGGATTTCAGATACTGAATGCCAAATTCCAGCTGAATATTGAAGGAAATGGTTTTGGTTTTTTTTTTTAAGTTTTAACAATTTGCTAGTGGAACCAATTTCCCAGATAAATGGTAAACTCTGTTTCATAATATGTGTCCAGATGAGGCCTGTACAGTAATCTATCTGGTATACCTTAATTTGTATGCATGAGCAAACATTCTGGGCATGGAAGAGCTGGTTTGGGGTGGTCTATATTTGGATGCTTTGGGACAGGTCTGAAATAAGTGCCTTTGGTCTGAGCATGGACCCAAAACACATGTATTCCAGAAAGACATTTTCAGGATAGCGAAAACAGGAAAAAGTCAAGGTCAGTGGCAATTATGCTGGTGAAGCAGACCCAGAGAAAGGAAGACACTGAGAATGATTAGGGGAAGGATTTGTAAGCTCCTCTGTGTGCCATTGAATTCAAGTATGCATATCCAATTGACCAGACTGCTCCAATGCCTTCCCTGGCCAATCTCCTTTTAGCCACCTTTGCTGCCCTTCTTTGTTTTGGGATTCAAAACAAGATACATGTCTTATGACATGCATGCCTGTTACTTTGATTGCTGCTTGGAGCAGCAGGTTGGCCCAGTGGCCTTTTTCAAGTCTATGATTCTATGACTCTTGTTCTTATATGAGAGCACATAATGCTTGTAAATTAGCATGCTATGGCACCTCATCTAATTGTGGTTTATTTATTCTTAAACTACTGTTTACGGTGATGTGTGATCCCATTATTACTTGTGTCTGTAAGGTAAAAGCCTTTGTTTGAGACATCTCAACAATCCGGTTTAAGATTTAATAGAAGAGAATATCTATAGGCCAGAGTTGAACTGAGGAGGGCTTGGTGCTCTCTGAGCTTGGTTGTTTGCTAACGGTGCTTTCATTACCCGGCTAGGTAAAATTATCCATGCTAATGAGTCCGGATTTGCTCTCTGATAATATGCAATAGCTTGTTCTGCCTATAGTGTTGGGAGTACAGTTTTCTCTTTGGTAGTTCCTTGATTTGGCAATTATTTTCTGCTTGGCTGTCTGGTGTTAATCCCTGCTTATCTGGGTGTTGGTTGCTGGACCAAGCTAAATCCAAATCCTAGACCAAGCTAAATTCAAAAACACCAGGGAATTCTTGGAAGCTTGGCTGATGAATCAGCTGATGAATCAGCCAAAAATAGACACACAGAGATAAACCACATTTACATATCATTTTAAAAAAACCAATAAAAAACTAAAAACCCGACAGAACATATCCTCTCTCCCAATCAAAACCCAGATAAGCAGGGATTAATATCAGAAAAACAATCAAGCAGAAAATAATACCCTAATCAAGGAACTACCAAGAAGAAAACCAAACCCCACCGACACTGACCAGGCAAGCTATTGTATATAAATGGTACACTCACAGTAGCACTGATGATGTTACCTACTTGACTAGTGAAATGTCTGCAGGCAAACAACGAAATCTAAAGAGCACCAAGGACTTCATGGTTTAAGCTTTATTGTACAGTGGGAAAAGGAAATCATAATCACTATATTTGTTTTAAATATTTGTTTCTTATAGTGGAAAAGTTGAAATTTTGCCCATCTGTCTTTTGTGTTATTCTTCTTGCACAGAATGAAACCTCTGTCTATCAAAAATACTTGCTGAAACACTTGTCAACTTTCAGCAGTTTGAAATGTAAGGGTTATTCTATATATTATATGCTATCTGGGAAAACAGTCTCCTATAGGTAGTTCTCACTTAACAACCACAACTGGGACTGGCAAATCTCTTGCTAAATGATACAGTTGATTAGCAAAATATGACAAACTTAAGACATCCCTTCTGCTGCAGGCATTAAGTGAATCACTTGCAGTGGTTAAGCGAGACATCATGTGACCATGACCTGCCATTTTATTGCCAGGTTCTCCATTGAAGGTTTATCAAAAGGCTGCTGTCAAGCCTCCAAACGTCAATCACGAGACTGTGTGGATTGAGTCATAAAGTTACTTTTTCAGCACTATCGTCACTTCAAACAGATGCTAAACAGGGCAGTTGTCAAGCAAGTTTTATCTACGTATATTACCTGACTGCAAGGTGCAATAAATTACAACAAATTGGAAAATCATAACAGTGTGCAGCCCTATCATATAATGTTGGAGCACCCAAAATTGTATTGGTACATACATGCACTTGTGTCTCAATTTGAGTATTAAGGTAGTCAAATTGGTCTCCAGTGTTATTGCCTGTCGAAACTGTTTAATGTTTATGTATTTCAAAATATTATTCATACTAATTTACCTTAGAAACAATGAAAGAAAATCTTTGAGGTAGCTCACTTTCCCACACTATGGTTGAACTGGAATTACTGCTCTACTTCTTTCTAGGAGATTGTTTAATTTTGTACCACACTGAGAAAAATTTAACCTCTGATTTCTCTTCCATTTCAAAATATCTTGCTTGTTTATAACACCTTTCCAAGAAAACAAATAGTGCAAGTGATCTTTCTTTTTAACAAAAATGTCTGAGCAAACAACCTCAATTTATAATCTTAATGAGCTATGCACAATTTTAATTTTAAACATTTTAAAACAGTTCCTTTAACAAATTTATGGATAATATACTTAGAAAGATGCAAATTGGCCATTCTGGTGATCATATGACTTAAACTACTTTTATCTACAGTATAGGCTCCATCTTAATTTTCTATGTTTCTGAAGGAGCAAATCTGTAGAGAAATAACTATATATGTTGGAAATCAGCTCTAAAATACTTCACTCTAATGTTAAACGTTAGGGACTCAGCCCTCTGTAGATGTCATAGTCCAGGGATGTCCAAACTTGTC
>JAOYMU010000098.1:104761588-104777297 GCA_025802295.1 Psammodynastes pulverulentus | reverse complement strand
TTCTGGGAGGTAGCTGAGGAATTCTGGGAATTGAAGTCCACAAGTCTTAAAGTTGCCAAGGTTGGAGATCCCTGCTATGGTGCACTTGTCACCTTTATAACTGAGTCTATCCACTTTGCTGCCGACCATCCCTTCTCTTTCATTCCTCCTTTCCCAGAATTAGAGCTGATAATCCATTGTTTAAAAACCTTATGCTTTAGTGTGATTTGTAAACTCAATTTTTGCATGTCTTTTGCTAACAGCAGTATACTGTATGTTCTGTATGGAAAGGGAGATTCTTGCAGGTCCCGTGGCAAGCAAAGAATTATTAATAAATGGCCATTTTTGATCCAGCTCCTTATTTTAAACAGTTTCATCTAGGTGGGTGCTTGAATATGCAAAGGGAAGTCCCTTAGTTTTGGGTTGGAGGGAAGAGAAATGGGCTACCATGGAAAGAAACCATCTTATTCCAGAAGACTTATCCTGTCTTCTGGATAAGATGTTTCAACACCATGAAATGCTATAAAGGCTAGAAAAATGCAAAGAATTAAGCTGATTATATTCATTTACAGAAAACTGGGCTCTTGATACATTTCATTATTTCCTTTACTGTATTGTATTGTTTTTAATTTCCAACAGAACAGAAAAAAATTCAGACAAACTGATAAAAACCTAAAGACTCCTTCCCTTTATACCTTTTAAAGTGTATGTTCAATTCCTCCCCCAATTCATGGGACAACCAGATGATGTTGCTATTTTTAATCATCTGTCATCATGCTTTATTTCCTTTTTGTGATCCCCCACCACCACCACAGACATAGTTCCACTTAAACAGAAGGATGCAGGAGAGAAATGTAATTCTTCAGAGGGCAGTGAAGGGGACTTTCTGTACTTCTTTATTCCTATAAAGCACACAGGTGGAGCAGAATTGACCAGCGACCTTTGGTTTACTTCCCAAAACACAAATGTTCTTATGAACATGTGTCTTGTACCAATAAGTACCAATAGATTCATTTGACACTCGGATTGTGGGATAATATTTTCTCTGCTCTTCTGTCTTTTCTACCAGTTTCCCTGTCCTGAAAGCATGGGAACAGGGATAGGACTTTCTTATTTTAGTGGATTTTATGCAGGATACCTATGCTGGTAGTGTCATAAGTGTGATGCATCTGACCCAAAAGCAGACAACCAAGAGATCAGGGGCTTCACATGGTTTTACTGACCTCTTTTGCCATTCCATCAGACCACAAAGTACCTCCTGTAGGGATAAGAAGCTTACACAGGTAGTCCTCGACTTACGATTGAGCCTGACATTTCTGCTGCTAAGCAAGACAATTCTTAAGTGAGTTTTGCCCTATTTTACAAGCTTTCTTGCTGTCGTCGTTAAATGAATCCCTGCAGTTGTTAATGAACCTGGCTTCCCCATGGGCTTTGATTGTCAGAAGGTCGCAAAAGGGGATCACATGACCCCAGGACACTGCAACTATCATAAATGCATCCCGGTGGCCAAGCATCTGAATTTTGATCACGTGACTGCAGGGATGCTACAACGGTCGTAAGTGTGAAAAAATGGTCATAGATCCCTTTATTCAAAAACTTTGAATAGTCACTAAAAGAATGGTTGTAAATCAAGGACTTCCCAAAAGCTGCTTTGTTTCTTTTTTGCTTTTTTCGATCGTAAGCCTAGGAAGCCAATAATCTTTACGTAGTAGTAGCAAGTTAAACCCTGCTTTTCAGGCTGCTCTTGTGCTCAGCATAAAGCATTTATGCTGGATGGTGCAGAGGGCTTTTCAAAGGAGTTGTGCTGCTCTGATAGCATTTCTAGACCCTGACTATAAATCTTACGGCATTCTTTCTGCAGATTTTTAATCAACCTCTGCTGATTCTCTTTTCCCTCAGGCATTTGATAGATTCCTGGGTTGAGCTTTCCCTTGCCCTCAGCGAGTCTAGCTCCTGACATGACTCCGGTCTTAAGCCTCCTGACTTGATCCATCTGACAGGTGGTTCCTTCAGACAGACCTCCTTTTTGGCTCCACAGCCGGGCTAGTATTTCCTTGGGAGTTTTGTTCTTTGCTTTCTTACTATTTCCTTGCTTGGGAGATACCCTTGCATCTGCCGTCCTCTTAGAACGGGCTCTCCCCCCCCCTCGCAGCTGTTAGCCCGAGGAACAAGCCTCCCTTTCTTTGATATCCATCCTGGGGAAGGGACATGCTACAGTCCTCCTGCTGTAATCTTCTTGCCTCCATTGGTGGAATTTTGATTTCCTCTCTATTCCCCAATTCTTATTTTGCAAGCGAGAACTGACCTTGCCTGCACCCACTTTCCCAGCTGAATTTCCACAATTCCGTTACCACAATTACTAAAGCCACTGTGAGCCGTTTCCACAATTACTAAAGCAGTAATAAAGTTTCCTTGTCAGAATCTTGCTATGACTTCTAAATAGATGAAAGGCAGTTAAAGTCACATAGGTACTCCTTTCCCATAGCATTCTTTGTGAGGGGCTTGAACCGTGTGGCTAAGTTGTTATTGTCAGATTCCACTGCTGACGTACAAAGCACCATTTTGGGATAGTTGGATACATGCATTTATATTTTGCTTTATTTAATCTCACCTGGCTCAGGCTCCAATTAAGACTCAAAGACTTTTGCTTTTCAGAATTATACATGTTTTTCTCTGACACCTACCTTCTCCACCTCTTGTAATACCTAGAGATAAATCTATATTTGAATTAAACTCCAGATTGAAACCTGTGTTTGAAAGTACGCAGTCCTTCCTCAATTATTCCCTTTTGCATTTTCATTAGTGTAATTTTATCTTAGAAAGATACAGTAGTAGTCTGCTTGGTAAATAGGATCATGCATCTTAAGGAGTTTAAACTAGGTAGACAGTTCAGTATTAAATGAGGGTAAATAAACTGCTGAGACCTGATCTCCTGCACTAATGGGATTAGTTTTCCTGCAGGCCAAGTTCATCACAAGCGTCTGGGGTTTAATTCAACTTTAGACCTTTCCATAAGGCATGCATGGAGAATAAAGAAGGAGTGACAAATAGATCTGAAGTGGTCCCTGGGGATCTGTTTAAATGTAAACAGAGATTGTTGAGGTCACGTCTGCAATTTGTTCCTTCATGTAATCATGTTTCTAAAGTAGGTTTTGAGATGCTAATGATCATAATATAATAATTAATAGAATAAAACCATACAAAACTTTTCTAAACTTAACAGCCAGAAGATTCATAAGTCTTTCCTACTACTTCTTGACCTAGAATTGCAATTCTCAGTATGCTTGTCAAGAAGTCAACTTTATCAGACTCAACAGAACTATGTTAGGAGTAAAATATATCCAGTGCTTCACTGGAAATAGAACTACATCTAACCTGATATAAATCAAATCTGATTAGAATAGAAAATGGAGAATCGCTGTTTTTCCTTCAGTTCAAGACAACTATTCATTCTGCTTCATGCAGTAAAGGTACAGATTGTAAAAGTTGATTCTGCTGCTAGCTTCTTAGGAACTTAGATTGGAATTAATATTTAATTGCTGGCTTATTACATTTACTGTACATTCCACCACAATAACTCTTGGTGGTTATTTAAAATGGTAATACTTTAAAAAGAATGGAAAGACTGATAATTCCTTCAAGTCTATTATTTACCATATAAATATATGCATCAAGGGTCTGAGATTTGTCTTAAGCCTGTTCCATGTTTGCATATGGCAACCTTTTTCATACCGGGTATAAACAGTAATAGAATTTATTTTTTTTGTGCTTTTGTTCTGCATAACAATGACTCATATTTGCATCTCATGAAACTATGCAATATAACTGAGTAATAGTGAACCAACGTATGTGTCTTCATCAGATGGCAGTTGCTGGAGGATCTAAAGCCAAGCAGGGTCATTCCTGGTTAGTATTTGCATAGGATACCCCCAGAGAACCCAAGGTTGTAGGCTGGCCCTGGAAGTTGAACCAACATCTGGGAAGACGGTAACAGCCAGGTATTTTTGTACAACTGTCCAAAAAACTATGCAGATGTCTCTGTAGTATCCCTAAGACCTGAGCTTAACCCATGTCTTCCAAACTAGGTTAGATACTAGTATCAGTACTAGAATAATATAAACAAATAGCTCTGGGGATTGTCCTTCCCATGACTTAAGTCCAATTATATGGGCATTGTGTAGCCACTTATGGCTGCTTGGGTCCACTGCACTCCATTTTTATTTGAAGGTCATTGGAAATGGCCACTGGTGTTACTGAATTTGAAAATCAAAGGATCCTAGCAACCTAATAGTTTGCCCTTCCATCACTCAGACAGATAGGATTAGTCTCTTTGGTCATAGCCAGTATGCTTATGAGCTTGCATGTGTGTTTATAATCCTAGCCCAATGTTTTTATTCCTTGCTTCCAGGGTTTTCTGGATGCTGCTATACTGAGGTGCTAATAATAGCAGAGTGACAGCTGCTATGTGAGGATAAAAACAATCCTAGACACAGTTCTGCCACCCCCCTTTTTTTCTTGTTGTAACTTCCTTGCAGACCAAGCAAGAGGTGTACTGAAGCAAAATATAATCTGACCTGCAAAGATACGTTCTATAATCAAGCATATTTGGAAATGTTTTGATCCGAGTGCCTGACTGATTCAGCCATGTGCAAAATAACACTTGACAAAGTTTGCTATCCCCTAAGATGCCCAGAGATGTCTTGGTCGGCTGCTTTATTCTGCAGTGATTTTTCTTTCAGGGTTGCTTGCCTGTGTCATACTTCTGCTTTCACAAGCCTTTGCTTTGTCTGAGCTATTCTCCTTCTGGCTAATTTTGTTTTATTGATCTAAGATGAGATACATGATTGGAGTGGGGGCAGAAGAAGAAGCAGAACATGGAGCAATAAAGGTTTCCAAAAATAATATTGAGTCAATTGTGGAAACTCTCTTCCAGATAAACAGATAAATAAACATCTTACTATTCGGGTGTCCAGAATCACTGGACACCTGGTTCTTTTATTGATTCTTTTTCTGTTTCCACACTGACTACATATACAGCTAAAAATAGTCCAAAGATTGCTGTGGTTACCAATACCCGTGCTAGTTTAATTTTTCTTTAAGGAGAATTTATTCAGCAAAACAAAATATAGGGTTTTAACTGATATTGGATAACAATGCTGTGTCTAATGAGTCAGGCTGTAATTTCTAGCGTTGCATAGTATACACCATCCATTATCTATCTGACTCAGCCTGCAAAGAGAGTTACATCCATGCATTCTTTATCTATGGAAACTTGGCCTTTCAAGTTGAGGAAAATGCTTTCAAGGGTGGCTCTTTTACAGTGAATTACAGCCCTAAATTAATGAAAGGTCTGTCTGTAGAATATTTGGAAATAGTAATGAATGGTGGACTGTTAACTGACAGTGTAATAATTGAGGATGATCTTGGAAAGAAAAACTGGGTTTTAGAAGTTGCACTGATATAGTGACTAAACATACTGACTTTCCTACCAACGTAGGAAAACGTTAGTCTCAGAAAAAGTATCTAGACTTACACAAATGAATCTTTGAAATTAAGTCTACAATAATATGGCCCTTTTAAGGAGCAACGTGACTATGACTTTGATACTGTTTAATTTTCCAGTAATTAGAAAATTACTGGAAAATTAGAATTAGAAAGATACAAATATTGTCATAAATACTGCTGAATGTATGTGGTTACATCCATGCATACACCCATGCAATTATGGGTGGCATTTTAATATTTCTTTGAAACCTTCTTGAAGGCAGGTGGACATTTCAGTGCACACATATACAGGGTTGCCTGAGTTGGTGTATTGTTTAAAGCTCTTCAAATTGATTCCATGATAGCAATGTATTATTCTTTCTCAGCCGTAAATACAATATAATTTTACAACTTGAGAATGACTTTTTCCCCAGACAGCATATCTATCATCGTTATTGTGCATTTACCTTGGGAACATAGTAATATAAAAATAATTTTTAAAAAGTTTTTCAAAGCCTGATATTTTATAGCTTCGACATATGAGACTCTTTTTGAGGCCCTACAATGCTGTTTTTTTTCCCCCTTTCTAGGTTCACATAAGCTAAAACTGATGGTGGTTCTTTCTTAACAGGTTGCCTAGCTACGTCAGAAGATTCCGGTACCGAAGGTCTGAGCTCGACATCTTTGGCAGACTTCATTAAAATGTCCCACTTTAAGTCTCTGGATTCCAGTGAACAGACCAACCTAGAACTATCAGAGTCCGATTTTGGTCCTGGTGCCCTGCAAGTCTCACCTGGTTCAGGCTTTTTCAGTGAGGAAAAGGAAGACTCCAAGGCCCTCCATTCTCAGTATTTATGGGAAGAAGCTGGAGACAGCAATGATTCCAGTGTATACATGGGGCCAGCAGCAGGTAACCCATCTTTTCACTGTTTTCTTCTACGTTTTGTTAGACTTTTTTGTTTAAAAAAAAAAGTGGGGCTTGGATTTCTCAGACAGCTTTTCCAAATCCTGTATTTTTAGAGGGAAATTCATTTAGATGTTTCAGGTGGTTCAGAGGTTTTTTTGCCTGATCATCCTGGTGCAAAAGATTATGGTATTTAAATAATGGTATGGTAATAACAATGGTATTGGAAGCCTCTGAGAAGTAAGTAGAACAGTGGTGGGATTCAAATTTTTTTTACTATTGGTTCTGTGGGGATGGTGTGGCTTGATGGGCATGACATGGTGGGCGTGACTTGGTGGGCATGGCTTGGTGGGTGTGGCAGGGGAAGATTACTGCAAAATCCCATTCCCTCCCCACCCCACTAACCTGCTTTCCAGCTCCGTTCTGGAACCAGAGAAGACCCAGCCAATCAGCTGGGAGTCAGGAGACAGAGAATAGATGGGGGCAGGATCAGTCAGAGGTGGGATTTGCCGGTTCTCCAAACTACTCAAAATTTCTACTACCGGTTCTCTGAACTACTCAAAATTTTCGCTACCGGTTCTCCAGAACTGGTCAGAACCTGCTGAATACCACCTCTGAAGTAGAGTCATTTGAGTTACATTCCCTGACTTTCCCTTAGAAAGGATCATCCCACATGGTAACCAAATCTGTTACAGTGCCATTTTCAGGTCTACATTCTGATGGAAATGAATCTAAACCTCCATTTCATTTAAGAATGCTTGGGGCCGATCAGTTTTCAAGTGGGACACTGTCTAGGAAAGTTATTTTAGGTACAGTTTTGCAGTTATTATGTAGATCTTCTGGGTATAATTATGGTTTTCTCAGGAGTGGTCTCATTATGAATTACTTTACTGAGTTTGAGAGCGTTTCTTCTTGTAAAGAGGAATTTATAATTAAATCCAGCTGACCTTCTTACTTGTTGTAATAGACCCTTAGGAGCAAGTGTTGAACAGATGCCTATGCATATCATCAAACCTTATAGAATAAAATTCATTCAAAAGAATCCAAACAAAGTGTTCTCTGCACAGAACAACTGACCCAATAAAGCTGCAGAATCTAAGTAATTATAAATGTTTGGAATGGTATTTTTTCCCTCCAAATTTTGTGCAAACACAGCATAGTGATCCACTGAGGATTCTGCTAAATCACCTGTTTGACTAGGCCCCAAGAAATCTAAACCACTTGGAAAAACTATGATGGGTGGTATGGTAATTTAGGATGACACAATGAGAAAGATGACAATGGAGTTTTTTTCCCCTCCATTGTCAGTCTTAAACTGGCTGGATAATGAACTTTTGTTAGGATTAAATTACCTCCACCTGTATTTCAGTCAGTGCCCATCTTTCTTCATTGGTCTCAATTTGAAAAATGATCAGAAAGTTGAATGTTCTCTGCAAAGCGAGCAGTGATGAACAGGAACCATCATATTAGCCCTTTCTGCATTTAAAATGATCTGTATTTCTACTGGAGCTGTCCTTCTCCCTAAGACTATTTGACAGACCCTCTCAATAGTTCCTGTCTTACTCTATAGTGAAAAATCACTCATGCAAATTTAAATCAAAACTAAAGAGCAAAAACCAAAACTAGTAGGCAGCTATTCATGTCAGGCTGGTAAGAAGTTGGGAAAGATCTGTGTTTGTTCTGTGAAATCCTAAGCTAATTTAACCAGGCCAGTTTTGGCCTGTATGTTGAAGCCTCCCAGAACCAGCATTTAGGGAGTGTTGCCATCAGTTCAGGTAGGAAGACTTGTGAATAACAAATTGAGCAACACACTTTTAGAATCACAAACAAGTTGTCCTGAGTACTTACTATGGGCTACAAGTGGAGAGAAAATGAATTCCTGTAGACTTCAGCAATTCTTTCTTCCCAACCTCTAGATGTGTCTCAATGCCAAATCGAACATATCTCATTTTCAATCCATACTAATACATATAATAAAGTTGTCTGCATGGGGAAAGGTAAATCAGCTTATACTATGCAGCCCATTCTTTGGAATAAAGAATGCTTTGGGAAAAAATAAACAAAATTTAAAAACCTTTGATAAAAAGAAGACAATAGTGATATAACCACAGAGTGTCACAATGATGCCTTATAGGAAATGAATACATAAATGAAACATAGCAGTTGTATATCAAGTGCCAAGCAATATAAATAATCTTAACGTGGAAAGAATTTGGGCGCTAGAGGTTTTGAAAGAACATGGGATAATTTTGTTGCATCAATCCAAGGACCATCTACTCCAGCATTTGTTATTCACAATGTCCAACTAGATGATTCTGTTCCTAAGCAGGAGATGGAGATGTAATTCTTTTCTACCACTGTGGCCCTGGATGCTACTCCCAACTCAGAGGTAACAATGTATTTTCAGAATTAATGGTCCTTGACAGACTTCTCCTTTGTCAATTCATTTAATCCTCTTTTAAAGCCATCATCATATTTTTTGACAATAAATTGCACACGTTAATGATGAAAGCTCTCACAGAGGACAAAAGAGTTAAAGAAAGTAAAGCTGTGAAAGCTATTTCATTATCATTGACATTCGAAGGCATTGTTGCCTGTATATTAATTAAATTAAGTGGGCATTTATAACTTTTCTAAACATTCTGATGATTAATCAAGGAACCCAGCAAATTCACTCTAGGTTCACTTACCTTGAATCCTAAGTGAAATTACTTGGACAAAATTTATCTTGTTCAATGAAGTTAACTCTTGAGCAGCCTTCAAGCCCTCTTAAAATGTTATTTTGCAAAAAACAAAGTAATATATTCAAATTTTGCCCAGCAATATTTACATGACATACATATTGTCTCTGCTTTAGAAGACAAATTGTTATGCATCCAATGGATCCTAAAAATGCTTCTTTAAAGACTACAAAATTACATCTTCAATTAATTTAATTTAGCAATCTCATTTAATCTATTAACTGACTAAACAAAACAAAATTACCAGGAAAAAATAATTGATATTAAATAGAATACTATTTATTTATTTGTTTGTTTGTTTGTTTGTTTATTTATTTGTTTATTTATTTGTTTATTTGTTTATCCGTTCATTTATTTATTTATTTATTTATTTATTTATTTATTTTTATAATCTTGAAAAGTAATCTTTCTTTTTTCATTCACAGAAAAAATCATTTGTATCAACTAATATTCTTCTGACTATATTATTAAATACATATTTCCCTATAATCAAACTCCAAGATAACTGGAGTCCAGTTATATTTCTTTATTTATAGCATTATGCTCCAAAGATAGCTGCAATTTGAAGAAAATATTTGCTTTATTTTTGTCTTGATTTTTCCCTTTTGGTATCAGTAGCACGGGATACATTGTACTGTTCTTGGGCTTCTAAGAATAGGATATTCTTCTTTCAAAAAGATTTTTGACTGAAATCTCCAGCTAGTCTTGCATCTTGAAAGGCGGGTACACAAGGATACCACTGACATAGCTGTCAATGTTACGACTGATGAACCCAACCAAAGCAAGCATGCTCGAGATCTTCCAATCTATGAATGCAAAACTTTATTGAGTACATCATTTTGGCACTGTTGAAGGCATAACCAGCTCTACCTAATTCCCCATGCAAACCCACATAATGACAGTATAGATTTCTCTCTCCCCCCTATTAGTGCAGGTCACATTGTCCAATGAATGTCATTATATTGTTATGAGAAAAAGTCTCTGGTCTTGGTGAATACCTGCCAGAGTGTCCTTGGTTGTCAGAGCTCGTCTTCTTGAAGTCTGGAGCCTGCATTCCATCTCACCCTTCCCTCCCCCCTTGGTTCTTTGGCAAGCTGAGAAGCGATAATGGTTGCAACAGCATAAGCACATTTCAAACTTGACAGTAGCTTTTCAATTTCAGTTTTTCTAATATACTGTACTATTTTTTAAAAAACACTGCCATACTTCTTTTTTTTCTTGGAATGTATTGCTGCTTCAGAATTTAGTAGAAACTTTAAAAACAAATTTCACCTTTTCCAATGTTCCTTTTATTCACAAAAACCACTTCTCTCTTCTTCTGGTTCTTTAGGGATGGAGAGAGTAGAAAAGTAAAGTCAGGACGGTTACCCCAATGGCCACATGAGTGACCCCTCCCTCCCTTTTTTACACACATTAAAAAGGCCCAGAGTTTCTGTCCTATAGTTCAACCAGCATTATAACTTTTCTGCTCCTCCTCCAGACACCTCTGCTATTTCTCAATATAATTTGCAATCTCTTTTGCAAGAATAGAGGAAACAATAAGCTATGAATTTTAGCTTGATAAAGGAAATTGTGAACAATACTGTGCAGGTGAGCTTTCTCTATTATTTCCCACCTTTACCTAAGCAGAAAAAAGAGGTTTGGGGGAAGAGTTTAGACTGATGTTCAAATATGAGATGATATATAGGCTGTAAAAATTTGAATAAATGAATAAAATAAATAAATATATATATAAATAAATACATACATTCATACATACATATCAGTTTCATAGCCACCATTAAGCATTAGCTGCCAGGCTTCCCACTGAGCTGTGCAATAAATTACAAATCTCTTGATAAATATTAATTCAGGTCTTGGTTATACTTGGGAGAGAATTTCTGAATATGACTTGGCAAGTTTAGGATTTTTATTGCAAGAAGAATGAAGCTCTAAAAAGTGTTGACTGCCTGCTGCAGTGCAAAGCAGTCAGTCTTTATATAGCTATGCTCCAATATTTAGACTCTTAAATTTCTTTCTCCTACTTTTTCATGTCAAAGGATACTTGGCCGTAGTAGTACTGGTCCTCCATAGATTAGAAGTCACTGATTCCTACTTGTCAGCTTTGGCCGCTAGACAAAAGCTGAAGCAGTAACAGGATCCTAATTTGTTTATATGCCTGAAACTTATTATGCTTTCTGGCTACTTTATCTTTGTTTGATTATTTTACCAGTTGGCCCAAAGGGAAGAACAAAATGGTAATAAAATGGCTGCCTTTCTATACATATACGATTCATTCATATTGTTGTTCAAAAGTCGGAATGTTAGTGTAATGTTATGATGTAATTGTGACCTACAAGGTTAAGCAGGCACGTTTGAGAAGCCCACTGGGCGCATTGGACAGGGGTGAGCATATTCAAGGTTTCCTTAGAGCTTATCAGATTATCCTGCCCAATCTTGACCTGATTTTCAGGCCAGGCAGCACAAGAAGGTGACCTTGTGTCTTGCTATCCTCCCTGCTGCCTTCTTTGCTTTCATTTCATCTTAGTTGGTGCCTGTCCAGCCTGGTTCTAGTCTGGCACTAGAAAGCGATATGTGTTCACATGAAAGCAATGCATCTATGCAGATTTCAAGTCTTCGAGAATTGAGAATCCCCGCTGGTATTCAGGTAGTCCTTGACTTACAACCACAATTCAACCTAAAATTTATGTTGCTAAGTGAGATGGTCCTTAAGTGAATTTTCCCCATTTTATGACCTTCCTTTGCCACAGTTAAGTGAATCCCTGCAATTGTTAAGCTAGTCACCCAGTTGTTAAGTGAATCTGGCTTCCTTATTGCCTTTGTTTGCCAGAAGGTTACAAATGGTGGGACCTTGGGACATAGCAATGGTCATAAATATGAACCAGTTCCCAAGCATCTAAATATTGACCACATGACTTATGGGGATGTTGCAATGGCATAAGTGTGAAAAACAGTCATAAGTCACTTTTTTCAGTGTCATTGTAACTTCGAATGGTCACTAAAAGAACTGTTGTAAGATAAGGACGAGAGAGAGGGGGGAACCTCACTGGGGTGGGTTGGAAGATAAGAATGTGCAGGTTGTTCAACCATCATCTTCCCTAAAAAATCTTTTAATGTATTGCAATCATGCATGTTTGACGCTTCTAAATCTTCTGTGCCTGTTTTTCCTTTGATAAACTCATCTATCTTCTTCCTATTAGAAGTATAAGCATATACTACATGCCTCTGCTGCCTTTAGAAATAGTTAATACAGAAATTATAGCACTGTAGCAAAGCTATAAGGTTAGTAGTTGCATCAAACTCTCCTCACTCTTGTCTAGGTTTACACATCCCATTAAAGTATTGGCAAGCAACCTGGTGGCCTCCAATTGTTTAGACTAAAATTCCTACAGTCTTTTTCCATGGATCACTCTAAGGAGACAAGGGAAGTTGAAGTCCAACATAAACGACTAGATGCATAAAGTGAGCAAAATAAAATGATTTGTTTGGGCTGATGTCTTTAAGAACCTAAACACTGTTTAAAACCAGGACATTAGAGTAAACTGAACGCACCATAATTAAAGCATAGTATGAACCTAACTGTCTCCATTGAAAGCACCTTGGGCAAAAATTGCTCGAAAGTCGATAGATGCAGAAATAAACATTAAACAACCAACTTGATTAGACACTTTTTGATGGAAGAAAAGGAGTGTTCTTTGGTCTCAGGTAGCCAAGGGAGCCATCATTAAACCGGAGCAAATGTTTTCTTAATAGTTTTTATTTAGAAATTCATGGGGAGGAGAAAGGCTCTGTATTGGTGTTTTGAGAAACCAACCGTCTGTCATTTGTTCAATTGTGACAGCATAAATTAAACAGAAATTACACATGAAGCTGATCAGATGAGGGGGAAAGGAAGTGCATTCCTTTTTAGACTTCTTCATAAACTTTCAAACCACAATTTGGAATAGGAGAAACACTTTATCTGAGTTAACTCTATTTCTCAGTGACATTTCACTTTCTTAATTAATGCAACTTATTGAATTATTCAACAGATTTCTTTTTAAAAATTTATTAGGAACCCGCTGCTTATCATCTTACAGTGAATGAAAAGTGGTTCTAAATGAGAAACTTCAACTGGGCTTTTGTAAGCACATAACTTATGTGCTATTATTACAGTAATCAATTCATGACTTCCAGCACACCAGACATATAAGTAGCTTTTCATTGTCCTGGGAGGGGGTTGGATGAAAAATGATTAGATTATTTAACATAAATGTTTTTTTTTGGTGTGTGTTAACCCTAGACTGAAACTAATATTCTATCTAGGTCAATAAAGTTTAAGAAGTGGTTTACAGTAACCTAGAACTGGTGTTAAAGGGATTATACAAACTCAATATAAGAGAATAATGACAAAAAAAGTACAAATTGAAAACATAAATGGCTCTTTTTATGTTGGTTAATGGGACGGCCGGGATGACTTCAAGTGAGATCCTGGAAGTGATGTCTTAGATGTACTATTAGGAAATGATGGGAAAGACTCTATTTCATCTTCCTTTATATCCAAGTGAAATTCTCATGCAAAATAAAAATGGGATATTGAGGAAGAGATGAAGTAAATTTTCTAGCTTGTGCACTGGGATAGATCGTTATAAACAAATTGGATGCAGGAAACCTTTGCTTTGTCTGGCAAAACTCTGCACTCCTCCCCGTATTCCCAGCCTCGAGGTCTTCTCATCTGTCAGGTATAAGCTTTTGCAACCAACTGCGTTATTTTGCCTTTTGCTGAGTCATCCGTTGAAAGGAGAGATGTGTCACCAAACCTTGAATTTCAGAAACCACGTGTGAAAGCAGGCTGTCTTGTGTAACTGAGGTGTGTATTGAGTTCACTGACAGGAAAATTTAAATGTTTCCATGGGGGTTGTAGAATGCTTCCAAATACTGGATACTTCTGTTGGTAGATATTTCCATTGTGTTAGATCTACGGGTAAGTGTTGCAAGTATATATGAAAACGGAAAATTTGTCCTTCGTATGAGAATTATCTTGCTTTGTGCAATGAATCAAGGCTGTGCTGGACTAAAAATAAGAAAGCTAAGAGAAGCAGAGGCTACATGTAAAAATGTATTTGTCTGGAACACTGTAATAACTCCACTATAATGGTGGAACTAATAGCAATAGCACTTAGACTTATATACCGCTTCACAGTGCTTTTACAGCTCTCTCTAAGCAGTTTACAGAGTCAGCATATTGCCCCCAACAATCTGGATTCTCATTTTACCCATCTTGGAAGGATGGAAGGCTGAGTCAACCTTGAGCCTGCTGAGATTCGAACTGCCAAATTGCAGGCAGCCGGCAGGCAGTAGAAGTAGCCTGCAGTACTGCATTCTAACCACTGTGCCACCACAGCTCTACATCTAATACTGATGTAAGCCATAGGAATGAGTAATTCTGTAAGTATAATGGCAATCTTAATGAGGCAGGAAACTACAGACCTATCAGCCTGACCTCAATACCAGGGAAGATTCTGGAAAAGATAATCAAGCGATGAATCAGTGAACACCTAGAAGCAAACAAAGTAATAACCAAAAGCCAACATGGGTTTGTCAAAAACAGATCATGCCAGACAAATTTTATTGCATTCTTTGAGAAAGTGACAAAATTAATGGACCAGAAGAATGCTGTTGATAAAATTTACTTGGACTTCAGAAATGCCAATAAACTAGACTATAACCTATTAATTGATAAAGTAGAAAAATGTGGGTTAGACATTATCACCACTAGATGGATTTGTAACTGGCTGACTAACCGCACTCAACATGTAGTCCTCAATGGAACTGCATCTACATGGAAGGAAGTATGCAATGGGGTACTACAAGGCTCTGTTTTAGGCCCAGTACTATTCAACATCTTCATCAATGTTTTGAATAAGGGGATAGATGGGGAACTCATCAAATTTGCAGACAACACCAAGCTAGCAGGAATAGCCAACACTCCAGAAGATAAGCTTAAGATACAGAACGATCTTGACAGATTTGAACATTGGGCACTATCTAATAAAATGAAATTCAGTGGTGAAAAAAGTAAGGTTCTACATTTAGGCAAGAAAAACAAAACACACAGGTATAGTATATGTGGTACCTTGCTCAATAGCAGTAACTGTGAGAGGGATCTCGGAGTCCTAGTGGACAACTATTTAAATATGAGCCAGCCGTGTGCTGCAGCTGCCAAAAAAGCCAATACAGTTCTAGGCTGCATAAACAGAGGGATAAAATCAAGATCAAGTGAGGTGTTAATAGCACTTCATAATGCCTTGCTAAGGCCACCCTTGGAATACTGCATCTAGTTTTGGTCACCACAATGTAAAAAAGTTGTTGAAGTGCTAGAAAGAGTGCAGAGTAGAGCAACAAAGATGATTAGTGTTAGGGGGGTTTTAGTCTTAGGGTCTTTTAAATTTTATACGGAAATTTTAATGTTTAGATTCTTGGGAATTTTAAACTTTAATTTTTATCTAGTTTTAACTTGTTTCTATATATTGTTGAGGTGTATTTTTATTGTTGTTACCTGCCCCGAGTCCTCTGTGGAGATGGGGCGGGCTATAAATGCGATTATAAATAAATAAATAAA
>JAOYMU010000098.1:104718293-104739143 GCA_025802295.1 Psammodynastes pulverulentus | reverse complement strand
AGGGAAGGAGGGAGGGAGGGAGGGAGGGAAGGAAGGGAATGAACTGAAGACATATTTGAAAAAAAAACCTACTTCATAACCAATACCATGCTTGATTTCTCAATAATTATATTAACTGATAATGTTTGTGCTTATTCTTTCTTTCTGTAAGAAGGCAGGCCAATTAATTTGCAAATATTTACAATCAACATTTTTGAAAACAAAAACTATATATTATGGCAATTTATCAATACAACATGATGCCTTGAAAACAACATAGATATGATCAAATGCTACACTGTTACTTGTGTTCCTATTTTGGTTTTTAATAGCTTCAATTAAAATTTTTAAAAATGCATATTTATTATACTTGCATAATTTTTAAAAAGTTACTGTTAACCATAGATTGTAAGGCAGAGAATGCTTTCAAACTAGACAAGGCTTTTATTAAGCCATCGCCTTCCCTCATTTAAAGAATTTTATAAAGTATCCAGGCACTGTCACATTTAATGTTATATTTCCTGCTTTTCCATTGTTTTTTTCAATCTTTTTGTTTACTATAGGGAAAAAACTCATTAAGGAGTAAACTGCAGAATAATCACTCAATACATTCCTGCCTGAGAGCACTCAAGGTCCCTAAATTACGAGCTACTGTACAAGTATAGGAGGCAGCCATAGAAAAGCAATCATAACTATCCACTTCAGCTGGACAATGCCTTTATTGAAACCAAGAAACATGGTAAAAATAATGGGCAAGAATAAGACAGGAGAGTTATAAGTTACACCTGTGGCCATCTTGGCAACTTACGTTGAGCCACACTGACCTCTGGTGGCTAAGAAGAACAGACCCAGAAAAATTCAAGCTACTTTGTTCCCTACCTAGCCCCATTCTGTACTCATCTACAAATATAATTAGTTCAGGACTGTTTCAGTACTTGGTATTAACTGATGACTCTTTAAAATATGCTGTGTTAGCGAGTTAACAATCACTTACAGAGGGAAATAATGGAACAAAAGTCAAAAGAAGGTTTCTATATTAATGCTGCAAGAAAACATCTCTAGAAAAAAGGTGCAATCTTTTAGAATTTATTGCCAGTCGACATTATAATCCAAGCACTAGTGGATAATTGGTGGATAATTGCTAGTTCCATCAATGAAAGTTACTATGGGAGTATTCCATCTCCCCCTCCCCACTGCTAACAGATCTTGTTTGATTAAAAAAAAAAGATTGTAATAGAGAGCCAGTTTGGTGTAATGGTTAAAACATTGGCCTAGAACCCAGGAGACTTGAGAGTTCTAGTCCAACCTTAGACATGAAAGCCAACTGGCTGACTGGGAGTCAGTCACTCTCCCTCAGACCAACACACCTCGCAGGATTGTTACTGTGAACAAAATAGGAGGTAGAAGGAACATTATGTACATTCATTACCCTGAATAATTTATAAAGTAATAAAGGCTGGCTTAAAATAAATATCCATGAGCCATAGTAAATAAATAAATATCCATGAGCCGAGCTACAAATGAAGGAGGGTTCACTTGAAGGACAATTAGGATAAAAACTAAATAAAGGAAATAGAAGAAATACCATGCCTTGCCTACAAGTATCCTAAAATATCTCACCAAGAGGTTCCTGGAAATTAATGTCCAACAACAAAGTAAATGCAAACACTTCTGATGTACAGAGAGTTTTAACTGTTGAAAATAATAGAAAAGAAGGAAGCTTGTGCTGTTAGAATGGTATTACAAGGCAAGTTTATCCCCCCCCCCAAAAAAAAGAATAGAAGAAAAATTGTGCAAAAATATCTAGGAATAGGCTAGTTGCAATGTAAAGTGCATCTTTGATCCTTCATCAAATGGATTTTAAAAATTGCCTTTACTCCTGTATAGACCTGAAACTTTTGGGCTGTGTCACAAGTCTTATTTTTAAAAAGACGAAAGAGTAATTCTCAATAATTGCAGAAATACTTTTTCACTGGACTTTTTTTTTATTCATATGAAATTATGCAAGTATGAATGATGAAAATTCTTAATCAAGTGTCCAGAAGATCTATTGCTATAATTTCCGGATTGTATGGAATACTATACATTACCATAATTTATGGAGATCTACTGTGTTGGTAATTTGTTGATAGCCAATAAATCATTTGCAGAAGATGTTCCAAGATGGCACATGACTTTGTCAAAAATATAGACGAGTAAGATTTCAGAGATTATGGGAAATGACTATTTCCTTGGATCTGTAAGGCAACCCAGACCATTGACTTTTTAGAAATTGTGCCTCTATACATGCATGCATGGGTTTCATATATCACACTAAGCCACACTGTGGTTTGATTTAGCGCTGGGATCACAAATGCAGTGCCTGCATATATTTTCCATGCTGCCTGTGAGCTCTCAATCAAGCCGTTATATTTATTCTTTTAATTACAGTAATGGGAAGCTGGCTAACTATCAAGGAAAGTATCACCGTCTGGCATCATTCTTATTTCCACCAATGCCTCTAGATTCCAACAGAGCCTCAAAAGCTTGCTTAGTAAATTAAAATGAGAGGTAATTAAACCCATTGCTTTCTCTGAAAATACCCCTACCTCAAGGGGGAGGGGAAAGGATAAGAATGTATACTAGGGAGTTTTCTATTATAGAGGTAGTCCTTATTTCGCAATCACATTTGAGACTGGCAACTCAGTTGTTTACGTGATGCAGTCACTAAGTGAAACTGAAACTGTACTTATAGTTTTACTTTAGCTTTCCTATACTTTACAACCTGCAAAAGTTATAAATGTGAGGGTTGGTTGCAAAATGACTTTATCATCACCATTGTAACTGCAAGCAATCACTGACACAATTGCTAAATGAGAACTATCTGTAATGCCTTCTAGTTCTGTGATTCTGTTCTCATAATTTCATACATCTCCACTATCTCCCCAAATTTGGGAGCTACTGGCTAACCATACGATTTAAGCTTTCTGGTTTTATACATCTTGATTTATAACTGAAGGTGCAGTGTAAACTGAATCAGTTCTGTCCACTCTAAAATCAGCTTTTAAAGTATCCATCTTATGCTTAGTAACAGTGCTTCTGCCTTAAAGTTGTAAGTTTAAATGATTTGTTAATGAAGACCAAAATTAAGGGAAAAAATAGAGTTTGTACAAACTAGTTTGCAAACCTCATTTGATAGGATATAGTAAATTCACTGTAAGTCCCTCACAAATGATGAGACACTTTGTATGCTGTCATGGATTTAGGCATACACCAACCATAGCTAGAAATTACACTAGTCTTAGATTTTAAACTGGAAAGTTGCAGCCAAAAACTGTTGCTGCCTCTTTTTTCACTGCAGACTGCTTTAGAGTTACAAGTTAACCATAAATTAAACTTAGCACTTAGGAAAACTGCTAAAAATCCATAAAGCCAAATTTAACTAATCTTATAAGAAGCAAAAATATGGTCTATATTTATTTACATGAAAACATTTTTTACTTGTCTGGTCACTTTCTTAGGACTGTGATTCCCTACTTGATCAAAGCTGATTGGTTACATGCCACTAGATTAGCATTGATTCTTGGTCACAAAATGTATAGACCTTCTCCGATATATGATCAACCCCAGGTCTGACCCTTTAAGTCTTTCAGTTAATCTTTTCTGCTGGTCATCGTTTTCTCACTTTCTTTTCTATAGACTTTCCAAAGAAGCATAGAACTTAGAATAACAGAGTTGGAAGGGACCTTGTTGGGTCTTCATATAATAAACTGAGCCTTGTTATTTGTGCCTTGACTGACACCGTTATGTTGCGTTGTTCTACGATCCATTTGTTTGTTTTTGGCAATCCATAGTATTCTCAGGATAGTGTTCTCAGTATTTTGGGCTTCTCCAAAAGCAAGGTCTCTTTTAATCCTGCTTTTTCAAAGTCCAATTTTTATTTCCGTAGAGCATCAGAGAAAACCACTATCAGTACAATTCTGATCTTTATCAGTACAGATATATCTTGGCATCTGAATATCTTTTCCATTGCACTCTACCAAGTGCTAGTCTGCAGTGTATTTCTTGACTGCTTGTTCTTTTATTGTTGATAGTTGATTCTAAAAGGCAGAAGCTATCAATCTCTGTTGTCCCTTATTAGAATGGCTGCTAAATCTGTTGTCTTCAATTGCCCCAATTTTTCACCGTGCTCCTTGACTTCCATTATTAAACCATCCAGATCAATTTGCATTTTCAGCTATTAGCATCGGTTCATCAGTGTAGTGCATGATTAAAACTACAAACTGCATATTTAATTTTATAACAATTTAAACTATGGTAACAGAGTTGTTTAACTTTAAAGAAACCTGAGTTGGTCCATATGATAGTACTCATGAATACATAATATTATGCATTCCAATACGTTCCATACAAATCAATGACCACTTTTTCCAAATTAGTAATTGTATTTCAAAAAGCAAGTATAGTGGTAGTGCTCTTACACAATAATTAGATTCCTAGCTGGAAAATAGCTCATAAGGATAAGCCCCCAACATTATTCTTTATATACCAACCTTATTTTTCCTTTATTTCTTCATTTATAGTTACTTCCTTCTTTTCAGAGGACCATGAATCCCCATGAATCCCCAAATTCCCAATCATGCTGAGCTGTAGTTTGTTGGACAAGCTTCATTTGCCTGAGCCATGTATAATGCTAATGTGCACAGTTTTGTGCAGTTTACAAAACTCGGTGGCTGTGTTCACAATAATATTGCAGCAGAATCAAAACCAATCCTGCTGTGATTAAGCATGAGATATGAACTCAGCCATAAACATATTTCTGCTGTTGTTGGTAACCATCTAGATGTAATGGCTTTCACATAATTGCTTCACACAGAACACAATGCACTCTAATTTTTAAGATGATAAGAGGACATTTTCAAATAAATGAAAGAAATTACGATACGGTTTTTAGTTTTTGTTGTAATCACATTTCAAAGATAAAGAATCGTCTTTAGCCTGAAAAGGGTTGGCTTTCTTTGAAGGAATAAAGCACAGAGATTGCTATAGAAGATGTTGCTTAGCTGGGTCAGTCATGGATACTGATTTTCATGAATTTCTGATTAAAATAAATCAGTCTCGTCTAATATTTTGTTCTCTCAAGAGTACTATTGATGGGAAAGAATATATTCTAATCCTTTGGTCCATCTCATGAAACATAAAACAGTTTAGGCATATCATAGATGTGTGTATTATATTTGATTAACAGTCCTCTAGATCACTGCAGTGATTTTAAATCAGGGGGCTAAATCTTCATTAGTGAAATAGCTCAATTGCCAAGAACTGGAAAAGAAATCCTTCTATGGGCAAGGAATTTATGGACTAAAATAAATTGATTCAGATTATTCCATCTTTGAAAGACTGAGGTTGCAATTGTAAATCTACTTGACAGTAAACTGAATTTAGGGATTACTGTACCGATATATCAAATCACTTAAGATATATACATGATCACTTCTTGTCTCCAAATCTTATTTTCCTAAGCAGCCTCTCATTATTGGTCTTCATCTGAAAAATTTCTATAGGCTGCATAAGGGCATAATTTTCTCAATGTAATTTTACCTTTTGCAGAATATAATGGTTTTATCTGTCATTTCACTTGCCAGTACTGTACATATTTCCTAGTTATCAGTGGCACTTTTTGAAATAAAGTTTCTGATCAGAATAAGATTCCTGTGTCTCTTCTTCCCTTATCAATTGTGCTAATGATACATTCAAAATTAGGCCTGCTTGAACAAATGCTATATACGAACTATATAATTATTTATATAATTATAATTATACGAACTGTATAATATTTCATCTACAGTGAAAATCAATTACAATTAAAAGCACATTATTTGTTTACATTCCGCCTTTTGAAAATGTAGTGATATATAGCAATTGTGTAAAATAAGTTAAAATTGAGAGTCACTTTCTTGTCAACTTTACAGCTGAACAACTAAAACTGAAATTTTCTGATTAAGGTAATTTCTTAACTTTTGAGTTCTTGCTACTGGAGAATAAAATTGAATTTCCTCTTCTAGAAGAGAAAATACAGAATGTGCAAAGTCATAGCAGGAATCTAATGGAACTAATTCCATTGTGATGTTTTGCAGGGAAAAAAAGATTCACCTATATGGTTACCTTTTGACTGGAAGATCAACCATTCAACTTCCATTATTTCGGATTTTAGTATATCTTTGTTTCTAAGTATTAAGTTCAGGTTTTGAACTAAAATACATTTTAACCAGCTAGGGTTGAAGCTGCCATTTTTGGTCCCAATAGAGAAATATATATTCAGTTTACAGCTTAATCTTGCAGCATCCCTAATAATTATATTGCATGTACTTGTGGTACATGTCTATTGTATTGGCAGTAAGAAATGAAATGAATGGTTATTCATAATGGTTCCTTATGATATAACCAGGGTGGCCATAAATACTTCATCACTTAAGTGACAGAAATTACAGCAGAATTTGATCCAAATATTCACCAATCCATTTTATTGAGAACCAGAAAATTGACATTTCATGATAAAAACTTCAGTGGCCTAGCTCATAATCCCAAGTTAAACATAGTTTGTGAATACTGAACCATCCATCTTCCTCCCCTCCACCATTGCTGATCCACAGAGCCAGAAAAATTGTGGCCGACTGGGTTAAGGAATTCAGGCTAGAAACTGGGAGTTCTAGCCCCACTTTAGACACAAAGCCAGCTGGGTGGCCTTGGGCCAGTCATTTTCTTTCATCCCTAGGAAGGAAACAATGGTATTCTGAAAAAAGAAAGAAACATTGCCAAGACTGCAGCGACTTGTCCAGGAGAATGTTATTGAATGGGGGAAAAGTTTGTTAATAAACCATTATACATTATACTAAGTCACTATGATCTTAGTTTATACAGATCTACAAATCTCAATAGTTCACACAATGCTATACTCAACAATCAGGGGTGGGATCTAGCCCGGTCTACCCGAATTGGGTGATCCAGTTGTTAACAGAACCCTCTGTTCCGCGGAGAGGAACAGGAAGTGAAAAAGTTATGCTGGGCCCACCCACCACCCTGATTGTTACCTGTCCTTTATCTGCTGAAGCTGCTCATTACTGCAAGTGCCAGCTGGGGGCTGGGAAGCGCCGCGCGTGCATTTTCCCAGTGCGCACACACCTTCCTGAACTGGTAGCTGTGCTGGTTACATCCCATTGCTCAATTATACTAACGTTATGACATACCTTTATATGTGAATTCAGCCACTGCCTATGGCACTCTTCTATACCTAGTAATTATATCCAAGTAATAATAAAAATAACACATTTGGATCAATGTTGTCTTTATTTTTTACTAACACAAGGATCATTACAGAATTAAACAAGTCATTTTACTATCAGTGGATTGTTGTCCCTTCATATACATTTAACATTAAATCTTGATCTGTAAAGACCAAGAAGAGCAGATTGCAAGTTATCAGAGAGAATGGAAGTATTTACCAGTTTTAAGCGCACGTTTTACATATTTTAATCTTTTTACTTTTCCGTATAATTTAAATGTTTTGTTTAGAAATTTCTTGAAAAAAATAAATACTAGTATGGTGTGCTACAAAATCAATTCCAGAAGTTAAAATGTTCAGTTCTACACCTTTCCCATTGGAAGAGGATTTGCTCTATGAAGAATAATTTATCCAAGTCAAAGCTTTTTCCCAAGAAACAGTGCCAAATGTATTATGAACATTCTGTTCTGTTCAATTTTCTATCGCCATTCTTTTCTTAAATGTTCTAATTTTGAGATTCTGTTCTTTCCCATGTCCATGACTTCCCAAGACTTTTTGCAAAATTGTCATTGACTCCTTCCTTTAATCTATCCATTGTTTTCACTTCTCCAAATGGATAATTATTTCTAATAAACAGTTTAAATTATTCTTCCTGACTTTTCATAACAAAACATCAGATACTGCCACAAGAGCATTAGCAAACAATCAATAATAAACTTTTAACAAAAGTCAAGCAAGCTTTTTCCCAAAATATATAACAAAATGGCCCAGAAGATAAGATTTACAATACAAATTTTAAGTGAAATACAGTTTGAAGGAACAAACCCATTAATTGTTAGTTCTCCTCCAAATAACACCTAATTATATAGAATATATTCCAACATTCATAAATTGGAATAGCATAGCATGCTAAACCTTAATTTGTTATCATTTTTGTTAGGGGCTAAGCTATCAATAATGTACATTAGTTGTAATAATTGCTGGATAAGCCACAATACAGTTCATATATTGCTATAAACATGCTTTACATACTACAGTATCTAAACTCATACAATTTACTTAGCTAGCCAAAAACCAACCAACCAGATCAAGTCTAATTTTGACACAAAGTTAATTTACTTATTTTAGCAAAATTGGTAACATCAGTGCAACAATAGGAAGAAAAGATAGGTTTTACTTAATTTACTCATTTTTTTCTTTATAGAATCACAGAAGAAAATAATCAGAGGATAAGAGAGGGGTTAGTTTTGGAATTCAAGAACTGCAGATTGGGTTCACGTATTACACTAAACCACTATTTACTTTTCCTTTAAGCTATAATTTGCTGAATAAATTATAGTTGGTGGCTAATCTTGCTTTCTAATGGGGTGAGATGAGAATAAATCAGTTTGAAAAGCTATTGGAAAGCAAACCAATCAAAATTCATCTTTTCTTTAGTTCTTCTCAGTTCTGATACTGACCTGAAGCAAAATGAGAGCCTTAAATGGTTTCATGGTAAAGACCAACTTTTATTAACATTTTTTGACAAAAAGAGAGGCTAAACAAGGATGTTCACTTATTGCGATTTCATTAGAACCCTTAACAAAGGAAATAGAATATGTTTGGAAATACGGGGATTAGAAACTAAAGGCACCCACTATAAATCTTTTTGTTAATGATATTGCCCTAATTGTGTGAAACACATAAGATTTTCTACAATAATGAATACTCTTCTAATTTTTGGAAAATTAAGCAGTTTATGACAGTGTTTCTAACTCACTATTTAGATAAATACTCCTACAACAATTTAAAATATACTGAGCAAATCATCAGCAATTCAAATCAATAAATATTCAATTATCTAGGGGGGTTTATATTCCTGGATATCTGGAGAGTTTATACACACACACACGTGTGTATATGTGTGTATGTATACACACACACACATACAAATGGCAAAAAGTGATTAGTAAACACAGTAGAAAAAATCAGGCATTATTTTTATAAAGTTCTATATAAAAACATCAAAAGAAGTACCTTTGGAATCCCAAATCTTGTATTTTATGATATTAATTGTATCAATATTATTTTTAGTCAGAAGAACTGATACTTAAGATGGAATGTTTAAGAAACAGTATTAAAAATTTGGGCACTTCCTCTTAATTAAGCATAAAAAACTTGAAACATTCAAAATCCATTTCTTCTGAATATGTTCAAGAAACTGGAAAATAAGCTTCTCTCATTAAATCCACATCCATCATCCCTTCATTTATAGAATTGTTATGATGAAAATAAAATTAAATAGTATCAGGTCTGGGAAATTAACTTTATTACTTAAAAGAATTTCCACAGGGACTTTGAAACGACAGGAACATTCTTAAAATGAGCAACCAACTGCAAACATTTAAAAAGAATTTTAACTCATTCATGGATTGAAATATATATTCTGCATCTTGCTGCAGTTCTAGCAATCAGAACATATACAGCTAAAGCCATGACTAAATTTGAAATTCATCACTCAGTAGGAGAAAAGGAGGATTTTAAAAATGTACAACATTGTGTTACAAAATTTTTCAATTGGTCAAATGTAGCAGTGCAATCAGATATAAAAAAAAATTACCTTGACTTTACGGTTATTTTCTGGTAGAGAAAACCACTCAAATCAATTTTGCCCCAAATTAGGAAACACTGAACAAAAGCAATTTATAGATATTAAAAACTAAAGAAACTCAGCACGATGATTTCCAAGCCCCATTCATTGGAGGAAATATAAACAAATAGGTAGATTTTATACTACGTGGTTGTTCTGTACAGGTATTTTTCAACTTATGACTTTGAGCCCATAAGGTTGTTAAGTGGGTTATCACATGACTGGTCTAATTTTACATTTTTTTTAGGCAGTCACTAAACAAATGCAGTGGCCACTAAGCAAACAGCGGTTGTTAGGCATACCTACTATCTGGAAGCAAACACTGGTTTCTGGCAAAAAATAAAGCGCAGTCATGTGACTGTGGAATGCTATAAATGCCCATAATTGTGGGCTAGTTGCTGTCAAAAATGCAATCATGTGACCACAGGGGGACCCAGGTTTGAAATTCAAATCTGTGTCATAGGTACTTTTGAGGTCCATCATCACTTCGAACAATCACTAAGCAACTGGTCAAGGACTATCTTTAAATATTTCAGTCCTTTTGGATTTAATTCTTATTAAATAGGCAAGCCATAACTCTGGTCATTTCATTAGATCTTAACTTGGCCTTTTCTTTCTGGATAATCCAAGTAATACTTTAAGAGAGAAGTATCAACAAGATCCTGGAAAACAGGAAAGAACTGGAAATGTTGCTAAGGTAACAAATATTTTAGAAAATCTCCATAATAGGAAATTTGACCACCAAAATGGCAATATTATATGATTTTACTTCACTTAATTTATATTTATTATGAACAACAAAGTCATAATAATTGTCTATGATCCAGTCCAAATAATCTAATTAGAGCTATGTGTATTTTGCTTTTCTATATATTCCATTATCTTAATATTTTTTTTTAAATTCCAACCTAAAACCAAACTTAAATTAGTATTAATTATTGATTACAAACTCATTTCTTAATCTAGATGAAACAAGAGGCATGCCTGTACTAAGAGCAGCGCAGAGCAGAGGCATGCTTGGTTAATTTAATTAATTTGAGATTTAATTATGGTTATACTTTTTTTAAATAATTTATTTCAACTTCCATCCCATCTTTCTCCATTATTACTATTACCATTACTGAATAAGCACCATGTTTGACCAAATCAACAGCAGAAACCCATCAATGTACTTTAAGGAAAATGTTTTTGCCTATTGGCAGAAATATAACTAAGATGTAGTTGTTCTGATGTTATTTTCACTACCTATAGTATACTAAGAATATCTTGTGTCTTTGCGGGGGAAATTATATTTTTCTACACGTTGTGTGAATAAAGTTTTTAAAGCCATGATTTGCAAACTACAATGGCCGAGTTTACACAACACATGAAGCTAAAACCAAGCAAACCGTCACAGTATATGGCTAGGTAAAGTGCATGAATCCCACAATGAACTTTGAAGGACATGAATTGCTCCCCTGCTTTTATTAAAAAACTGAAGCTCTTAATTTACTGTGGTGGTTTTAAATTCTCCATGTTTATCTCTTTTATGAAATCAAGACCAAAACATAATGCCATCTCAAATACGACTACTGTATTTGGGCTGCAAAAATCCAGCCAAATATTTGAAAGTAGAAGTTACAGCCCTACGGAATAAAATATAATCTAAAATCCCACCTGGTAATATAAAAACTGTTTAGCATGTGTTATCATTGTATTTGCCTGTGTTAACATTGGACTCTGTGAAGTAACAAACTGGTATCACTCTCAAAACAAAACATGTAAGAAAACGTCTATATGAATTTATCCATATCTAAAAAAAAAGCAAGTTTTTGTTCGTTTGATAATTATATTTTAAACATACAGCTACTTTCCAGTGTTATACAATTTAGCTTCCCACTTTTCTATTACAGTTCTTGTTATCTAAGAGTTGGAAGGACCTTAGAACAGCGTTTAGCAGAGAGGGCCTGGAACCCAAAATGGCAAAAAAAGAAGGAAAAAAATAACCCATTATCCATTTCCCTTTGTGTAGGCATGAAAGTACAGTGGGACATTTTTTAAAATATCACAGTGCTTCTGTTAGGTTCAAGTTATCAAGGTGTTTCGGGTATTAAAACCCAGAATCATTTTATTAATCCTTTGCAGAATTTTGGATGGAATTCAGTGTTTGGATGTCAGAGTTAGCGTGGATGACACACGGAAAATCTGTGGCAACATGTTACTCAGTTGGTAAAACATTTCTTCAGAAATACTCTGGGGTACCAAGAATTGAACAGTTCGAGAAATCCCACCATCCCAGGAAGCCATTTCCATCATAAATCCTTTGACACACTTAAATACAAGTTCTGCTCTTTTCAAACACCAAGATATTGTCATTTCTTCAGACATATCATGTATCAGCAGAAGAGGAATACTAATTGTGGTGATATCATGGGTGCAGCACACTTTAAGAATATTTCGGAGGCCCATGATTGCAGGATCCCGAGCTGTAATATTACCCGACCTCACATTGTCATCCACACAAAGATGAAAAGTCACATGAATTTCAGACAGATTTGAATGTCGGGTGATATAAAATTCTCCTGGAAAAATATTTGATTGATTCTGTTCCCCATTCTTAGATTTATCTTCATTGCCACTATTTCTGTTTCCTGCTTCGTTTAGTCTTTTGGCTTTACTACTGCGTTGTGCTCGAGCATAAAGTACAACTTGCTGAACAACTTCAAGCTGTTCCTGAACTCCAGGAAAATGGAAATCCGTACACTCTTGGCAAACAGTTGCAAAATCTCTTTTGATCCCACTGTATGAACTGATGCGATTATCCACAAGTAAGACTAGACCACAAAGGGAAGTTGAATAAAGTGAAAGTGCGGTTTGAAGACGGTGGAGTTTGACTCCGCTGCGGTGACTGCGCTTGTGCTTGCAGAAATCTAGCATATCTGCTCTCAGTAGTCGCAGATTATGCATGGTTTTCAGCTGCGCTCCCAAATGGATAGTGAAACTTTCTTCCAATTGCCTCTGGTCCTCAAAGAGACTTCCAGTTCCTTCTTCAGATTCTCTCCACTGATTAGGAGTAACTTTGATCTCATCACCAATAGTACTGTTGGGATTTTTCAGATCCTGGTGAACTTTTACTACCCATTCTTGATACTCTTGCTTTTGGATTGCTGTGGTTTGTTTCAATTCACTGTTCCACTTGTTCTCCAGCAGCTGCTGGGATTCAAAGTGCTGAGCTGCCAACATGTTTACATCTTGATCTGTTAATGATTTCCCCAGTTCTTGCATCACCTTATCCATTTCTGCCCGTTGTCTTTCTCGCAGTTTTTTTAGCTCCACATCCCTCTCGCTTATTAATTCAGAGATGCTAACAAAATAATTATGTTCCAAATTTAATAGCGTTTCAGAGGCAGGAGAGTGGATCAAGTCATGATAAACATCTGCAAAATCTTCATCCCAGCTGGGGTCTTCTGGTCTGGCATACTCCGAGGTTGCCTCAGTGTAAGTTTGGGCCCAAGCCTTCGCTAGCTGGTGCAAATCCATTTTACCAGATTTTACAGCTTCCAGAGCCGCTTCCGCTTCTCTGTCAAAATCTTCTACGGATTCTTCCTCTATGAATTTCGTCAGAGACTCTTTCAAGCCGTTTTCCACGAAGCAAGGCAAATTATGAAGAAGCATTAAGCGCCTAGGCAGATGACTAACGTTTTCTTGGACGGGGAACTTCAGTGGCACGGTAAGCAGAAAATGCTGGTTCCCGGCCTTGAATTCATACGCAAATTCTCTCTCCATCCTGCGGCTTTTTTTTTTTTTTTACCCTCCTCAGCGGCTCTTCCTTTCCAGGGTTGAGCGCCTTCTTTAAAGCTGCGTTTTCAATTCACGTCCTTTTCAAAAGCAACAAAAAAAACCAACAACCCCACAGACGCTTCCGCTTCTCGTTCGCTTCTGCAGCGCCCGGAGCCGGCTTCCGAAGCTTGGAGAGAAAGGTTTCCCGGTACTCGGTCTTTTCAAGCCTTAATAAGCGAGCAGCGCCGTTTTTCGGGCGAGGGTCGCAAAACGGGAGGCCTGCGAATCCTCGGGCGTGACTAGGGCTTCCGGGGGAGGCCAGGCCGCCTCCCGTAGCGTCCGAAGAGGGCGAGTCGCCGCCGCGCAGCTGGGACCGTCTTGAGCCACGGTGTGGGGAGTGGGGGGCTTTGAAGGACCGACTGCTGTCCCGGCTCACCTTTCAAGAGGGGCAGAGGCGAGACTGGGCTCCTTCCCGCCGCCAGGTCCAGCCTCCTGCGAACCGGCGAGAGGGGCGGGCCTGCGCGCTAGCCGGGGTGGAGAGAGCGAGGGCCGGCCTTGGTAGGCTCAGCCCCTGTCGGTCGTGTTTACATCCGTTCCCCACCGCGGCCTCGCAGCCCGCCCCACCCCCGCGCCTCTTCTGCCCGAACCCACCTTCGCTCCCTTCCAGGCCGGGTCAATGCGGCGCTTTCCGCCGGGCCATGGACACCAGCGACCTCTTCACCAGCTGCAAGAAGGGCGACGTTTGTCGCGTGCGGTGAGGCCTGGGCCGAGGCTTTTAGGGGCTCCGCGGGCGGGCCGAGGGTGAAGGAGTTGCGGGTGGCCCGTTTGGGGCATGGCTTGAGCCCCCGAGGTCGGCTGGGTGGTTGTAGTGCGGGGTGGTATAACTCCCGCTTCTGGAGCTTTGCCGCCTTTGTGTTTGTTGAGAGTCGCTGCGTGTTTGTTTGCCAAACAGAACTTTTCAAAGTGGCTCTTGCATTTTCAGACTCTTCCAACCTATGAATGTGGACCAGGCACTTAACTGAAAGTGCTTCTAATTATTAATTACTCATTTACCATCCTTTTAGGGGTGGCAGAGAATGCAACCACTTGTTATGTGGCATGCAAGACAAAAGTTGCCTAGATTGATGGAAATGTAAAATGAAAACTGTGTTTTAAGTACAGGTAGTTCTCCATTTAATCACAGTTCAAAGTCACAATGGCACTGAAAAAAGTGACTTACGACCATTTTTCACACTTATGACCGTTGCAGCATCCCCATGGTCAAAATTTAGACGCTCGTCAACTGATTAGTATTTATGACAGTTGCAATGGCCCTGGGTCATGTGATCTGCTTTTGCGACCTTCTGACAAGCAGAGTCAATGGGGAAACCAGATTCACTTAACAACAGTGTTACTAATTTAACAACTGCAGTGATTTACTTAACAAATGTGGCAAGAAAAGTCATAAAATGGGGCAAAACTTGCTTCACAAATTTCTTATTTAGCAACATACATTTTGGGCTCCATTGTGGTTGTAAGTTGAGAACTATCTGTATTCTAGGCTGAGAACTAACTTTTGGGAGGAAATGGGCTATGTATGCACCACATCTGGCTCTTTGTAGCATTCAGTATAATAGTAGTGAGATGTTCAAAAGAAGCATTAACACCATTTCTCATGGTGACCAAATTTTCTTATCACGCTACATATATTAAAATATTCAATGAAAGAATGCCTGATTCACACTTGCTTTGTTGGAAGTCGCTATACCGCAGGTAATTCTCATTAGCTTTCATCACTTCCATTTCCATTTTCTCTCTTCCAACAGCAGCACACATTTGATCATTTCAAGTATGTGTTAGAATCCTGTATTAGTAAGACAAATGTGTGTTACAGTATATTAAATATTTTGGACCCAAAAATGATAGAAAGAATGCTGCTTTAATTTTGTCATGTCAGGCTTTTGGCCTGCTCACATTTACTTATCTCCCAAGGCAACTACTGTTTGGTATTACTAAGTCTCTTATTCAACTTGTTTCATGACAGCAATGGGAAATCCAACATCCTCCTTGACTAGGTTCACTTCCTGGTGACTTGATGGATATGTCACTGCAATTTTCTTGGCAACAACATGGAAGTGGTTTGACATTGCCTCTGGAATGTTTATTTTGTTTCTTGGTCTAGCCTTGAATATCTGGTGCTTTACCATCCAAGTATTAAGTAGAATGAACCTGCCTTATGGTTTCATTTTGTTCTCTTTTTCCATCAGTCATTCTGGATGCTGCCATCTAGCTGAGTCCCTGGTTCTTTCTAAAAAAGGGTTTCCTGCTTATCAGCTCTACTTCATCCTAAAACAGCTGACAACTTCAGATATCCTAATACAGCTAGTGTAAAAAGTAGAGAGATACAGTATATGTGAGATGAGCTTTGAAGCAATTTATAAATATACAGTCTTATCCTAACATTGCATGGTATTTATTTGAGGATAATTTGAATCTATTTACTGCTTTTCCACTAGATGAGTTTAGTGTGGCCTGTAATGAAGAATTCAGCGATTATGTTCTATATAACAGAACATAATCAAAATACAAGCTAATAATAATTGTTAGCAATTTATAAAGAAAGGGTCCGTGTTTGTGTTTCTATTGTGTACTTCACATCATTTAAATCTGATTAAATCTGTTAGATGACTAAATCAGGTGATAATTATTCTTATAGTGCTGAAAGGATTTTTCAAGAAACAATGCTTTATTTTTAATTTTTTGTTTATTTTATTAACTTTATTATTTTATAAGTAACTCAAGGTAGTGAACATACCTAACAGTCTTTCCTCCTCCTATTTTCCCCACAACAATAGCACTGTGAGGTAAGCTGGGCTGAGAGAATGACTGGCTCAAAGTCACCTTGCATGCTTTCATGCCTAAGATAGGATTAGAATTCACACTCTCCTGATTTCTAGGAAAATTATTCAATCAGTGGAAATCTAAGCAGCATGAAACAAAACAATATGAATATAATAATCCTATTAGTTTGTACTATTGTATTATACTGTTTATATCAGTAGAAACAATCATGAATAACATTATATCCTTACTGTGCCACCATTCACCTCTGGCATATGCATTCTTCATTTCCCAGTCCAAATGCTCTCTGACAGAGCTAATTTCCTAAATTCTAGGTATAAAGGACCAATGCTATATTTGATAATATAAAATTCCTTAATAGGAGAGTCTCTGCAGAAAATGCTTGTCTCTAGTCCCTTCTGCCTTAATTCTTGTTGAATGGGAACTCTGAGCATTTACAGTAGTTTCTGCAGGCAGATTCTATTGGAGTAAGCACTTTTAGTGATAACGAGGCTCCAAGTCACAAAGGATTTCAAAAGTGATAACCAGCACTTAGAATTACACCTGAAAACCAAGTGGAAATCAATGCAGTTTTTGCTGCATACTTCTATTTCTTCATGCTCCTAATATAAAGGGACAATATTTGTATTCCTATCAATAATATCTTTGATAAATAATCTTAAAGCACTTCTGTTATTTGATTCCCCCACACACAGATTAGAAAGTTAGATTTGATCTATAGTAGGCAGACAAATGGAAAGCAGTAGAATTAGTGTAATATGCAAAAAGTTTTTGGCAGATTCACTGATTTGGGTTGAGGCTTTGAGAGGGCTCTGTTGTGGGGACATTTTTTAATAAAAAGCTCAAGCCATGAATAAAGTGTGTTGGAATAGATTCTTAGTTATTAAAATTGTCTGTTTGTCTTTCAGATACCTTCTTGAACAGCGAGATGTTGAAATCAATGTCCGAGATAAATGGGACAGTACCCCTTTGTGAGTGCTTTGGTCTTGAGACACCCATACTGTTTGGTAACTTATATAGGGATTTAAGAAAAACTTAAGGTCTTTCAGCTTTTGCAGCATTTTTCTATCCTTTGTATTTTTTGAAAAGAAAGTGCTTTTTGTTACAAGTATTTTAAGTAATCTCTCCCAGGTTATATGTATGAAGAATATTCCAGTGTCTACCCCTCTGTCAACCTGGATACTTTTCTTCCTTTGTAAAAATATTATGTATAACAGTACAGTTTTTATAATGCTTGAGAGTGGGCACTTGAATAAGTTGCCAGAAAAATCCTGCTAATTTGAATTAGCCGTTAGCATGGTAACATTAATTCTCATAATTGTTTTCAACTTATGCTTGGAGCTATATTATTTTTGAAGCAAGAGGACTGACATAAGGGCTAGGATAACATAAAGATCTCCAGAATTATACAATGTGATCAGTCACACCATAAAGATGTTCGTTTATTTGTTTATAGTGCAATAATACGTACTTGGGATTTTACATTGTCTTCATTGTCTACACAGAACTCATTTTTCTTAGCATGCTGCCTCAAATTTGTAAGTTTGGAGTTTGCAGAAAACTTCTTCAGTCATTGTTCAGTCTGATTCTAGTTAGCCATTTGCCAAATAAGAGTGCCAAAAACTAGTGCTTCTTTCTCTGTCAAGTTGACCAATTGTTTCCTATGGTTCTTAAATATCTTCTTCACAGAGAATACAAAGCACATACACTATAAGCAGCTGTCTTTTGATTCCAAACAGAAAAACTGCATTATCACCACCTTGGGAAGTAGTGTATCTTAGTTAGTTAGTTCACTTTATTGACATTGTACCTCGTACAAGGAAAGGCCAGTGTATCAGAAAAGTTGCATTTGAGAGCTTTTATGCTATAGCCTAGTCATGAGCTGAGCTGACTGAAATGCCAGCTGAATGGTACAAGGCATAAAGTGCTGTAGGCAGTTTCTACAGTGAGAAAACAAACACCCACTAGCGCGGGATTAACTTATTTGAATGTGAGTTTCATTGGTTTTGAAAATTGGGGGGGGGGGGGGGTGAGAACAGTTTTTAGAGGTGATGAGGAAACAGCTTATGTAAATTTGTTTTGCATTAGTAGTGGTTGGAAGACAAAATTGTGGGATTGATGAGGATGTCTGCTGTCTATGAGGTAGGCAAAAATAACTTTATCCAAGTATCTTTCAGAAAATTGTATATTACATCAGTCCTGAAACAGTTGTTTTGGTTATCAGTCTGAATCTAGGAAAAAAATCAAAGTGGTGGTTTTGCCTTAAAAACTTAAGAAACTTCTGGACAACTTACTTAAACTTTGTTTTATCTTGATTCCTCAAGATCAGACTGGGAAAAGGGCTCTTATTGTAGAATGAATTCTTCAGGCAAACCTTTGCTGGCAGTAACCTGGCTATCTTTCTAGAGCCAAGACAAGATATTTAAGTATATGCAGTTCTGTATGTTTAAATCTAAGGCTGGATGCTTTTTCTCATAAGAAATTGCTGCTTAAAATATTTATTATTTATGTGATTTGTTCTGGGAGCCTTGCATAAAAGAGCCAGAGCATTTAGACTTCTTAAAAATATCAAATGTATCATTTTCTTTGTTTGTTTATTGGAAATGAGTTCTTTCTTCCCAACTGAGGGAATATCAGGTAATGCATTATATTCTATTGTGTGACTCTCATACTATGCTATTTTTTTCTCATAATGAGTTACTAAATAAACTATATGAGTTTGCTCCTAAAATATGCAAAGCTAATACCAAATAGGCCGCCACATTATGATTTAATATGATGTGTGAGCTCAGTGATACAATTAGTGAGAGTGCTTAGGAACCAAGATGTATATATATTATTTGCTACACTTGCATAATTCTAATCTTGAGTTTTATTGGGAGTGTTATCCTGCACTGTAGTGGAACTGAATAATTATTTTTTTTTATTTTAAAATATTTTGCATATACTTATAACCAAATTAAACAGCTTTATGAAAATAAGCTTGACTTTGAAAGCTTGGTAATTTAGGGATAATTGTGGCAAATGCAGCAACACTTTTGGCTATTTGCTTTATCATGACGATAGCCCTAAATTTACAACCATAATTGAGCTTGGAATTAGGTCATAAGTCATTGGAGTTATAAGTTGAAGCACTCATGTGATCAAAAGGAATTTTCCCCTGTGGTCTTTAAGCAAATGTCAGGGTTTTTAAGAAAACCCATTCATTTGAATGGGCTTTTGTTTGGCCAGAAAATGAGCAAAAAATAATAATCACAAATCACATTGACAGTGGAATTCACAATTGGTCATAAAGCTGACCTGCCCAACATGCGGTCAGGTGGTTGCAGGAGGCAACCCTTTGCACCACCGTTTACGACTGCTGGGGGTGCATTATGGGCTGTAAAATACCCATTCTGTGGACGCTGTAACTTTGACTAGTTATAAACCTAGCCCGGTAGTTAAGTGAAGATGCCTGTAATATCTTAATGTGGTGGGGGAGACCTGGCTAGTACATTTAAAAGCGATTCGGGTTTCCTTACTGATAGAAGGCTACAGGTTAGCCAGCCGTGTGATGCAGCTGCTTAAAAAACAGTTGCTATCTTGGGTGCATTAATAAGAACATAAAGTCTAAATCACAGGGAATGATTGCTCCGCTTTACTTTGCCCTGGTCAGACCTCACTTGAAGTACTGTGTCTGGTCCTTAAGAAGGACAAGGGAACAAGTTTAAAGGAAGGATACTAGGACAGTGAAGCAGTCCTTAAAAGCAAGCCTACAAAGAACGGCTAAAGCAGGGGTGTCAAATTCACAGCCCGCGGGCCAGATGTGTCACGTGCTGGCCCTGCCCCCACCTGGTTTAGCAAAGGGGAAAAAAGTCCCGCTATGTCACATGATGCTGCCATGACGCCACAGGTTTGACACCCCTGGGCTAAAGGATCTCAATATGTTTAGCTCCAACAGAGATTAAGAGAGAGATATGAGAACATCTTCAAGTGTCTGATCTCACTGTTCTCTTTTATAGATATTATGCTTGTCTCTGTGGCCATGAAGAACTTGTGCAATATCTTCTAGCCAGTGGTAAGAAGACTGATATATTCTTCTAGAAATAAATATATGTTGTCACTTTATGCCCTCTAGAACTGGAACTTTAAAGTCAGCTAATAATCTCGCTATGATGAAAACTATAGTTCCTTTCAACTTGTATCCAACACCAAAGAAAGTCTTCTCCCCTTTCTGTTTATGGATCTAAGGTTTTGTTTTTTTTTAAAGAAGTTTTACTTATTTTTTTATTTTAAGAATTATAAAGGATTTCTTTTTACAGAATACACAAAATCTTTATATATATATATATATTTTAAACAAGTTTTATTCATATAATACATTAAAACAGCAAGACTAAAA
>JAOYMU010000098.1:104672753-104685588 GCA_025802295.1 Psammodynastes pulverulentus | reverse complement strand
AGAGAGAGAGAGAGAGAGAGAGAGAGAGAGAGACAGAGATACACACACATGTGAAAACACAGAAAAGCTCCTTTAAATCCACATTTGTTTGTCAAAACAGCGGTAAGATGGGGAAAAAGAATGGAACATTCCTTGTTCATTGCACACATGCTAAGTGGCCTAGAGATGGGCCCCTTGCCTCACAGTCAGGAGGCTGTGAGTTCAATCCTAGGCAGAGGCTAATATTTAAAATAGACTCTCCTGCTTGAGCAGGGGGTTGGACTAGATGACCTCCAAGGTTCCTTCCAACTCTGTTATTCTAGGTCAGGAAGCAGAGTTGTTGGAGAAAGTGTGTGAATTCACAAACAGACCACAAACGTTAATATGTCTTTTCAACTGTGTCATATTCAGGCAAAGTTCTGATCCACCACTCTTAAAAATGCTGTTGGCTGCTGCTGTTGTTTTAGGGAATCAACCCGAGGCAGGTACCAAAGCCCAAAACAATTGTAGCTGATTCTGTCCTGCAGCCTGTGAGAAGTGTTCTGTATCCAGATTTTTGCAGATTAAATATTCCATTGCAAACTGCTAAAACTGATCAAGAGAGCTGGCCTGTGGTGGGACAAGGATAGCCAATTAACACACCTATTTCATGATGATGAAAACTGATTCTGAAGTGAATCAAGTAGCAGCAGCCCGACTTTTTTAGGGTGTAGGCAGATTCACATATTATGGAAATTGATTTTAATCTAGCAGCTACTGCAGAGGTGGTATTCTACCGCTTCGCAGTGGTTCAGGCGAACCAGTAGCAGAAAAAGCTGCCGCTTGGGTGAACCTTCGGCCGAACTGATAGCTAAAAAAACCCTCTGCACGCGTTCTCTCTCCTTCCCTTCCGCGCATGTGCGTGCTGATCATCTGAGAGGACTCTTTGATCCTCTTAGCTTTTCAGTACACTACTGGTTTGACCGAACTGGCACTTTTTTAGCTATCGGTTCAGCCAAACTGGGCCAAACTGGCAGCCAAATTTTTAGCTACCAGTTCGGCCTGGTTCGGCCGAACTGGTAGCTTTAAAAAGTACACCGATCAGCTGAGAGGATCAAAGAGTCCTCTCCGATGATCAGCGCACACATGTGCAGTAGGCACGTGGCGGTAGGCATGCTCATGCGCAGAAGGGAGGGGGAGCACACGCATGCAGAGAGGGGGAATGCATGCATGCTTGCATGCGCATGCACACACTCAGTGAACCGGTGGCAACACCAGTAGAAAACCACCACTGAGCTACTGCTTTGGGTATCACAAAGGCCAATATAAGGTCGTATCTTTTCTGCTACCAACTGTTATGGACTAGCACTTGAACAAGACTCAGGATTGGTTCAGGGTTAAAAAGCTTTGTAAGCAATGGAAATGCTGAAAAACGTTTTTCTGCTGCTGACTAGGAATGATCTCTTAGCAAGTACTAAATGCTTAGTTATGGCTATTAATTCCTTTTACACTTGGCAGGAGTTCAATGCACTCAGCTTTGTAGTCAATTATTTTCCTTCCTTAGGACACTTAAAATATGCAAATGGGATTGTAACCATCTACTTATTTCTTTTTAGGTTCTGTGAAGGAATACCTCTGCATTTTTGTAAACTTGCTTGCATGCTGTTAGTTCAGTGACCACTTTGTCAGCAGGGCTCAGCATAGGAAAAAGTGCTCTGAAATATTAGAGAAGGAAGCACATGTTTACTTATTTATTTTTCACATTTCCGAACCACCCATCTTCCTCAAAGAGACACCCTTTATGTTTGTTAGGTTAGAAGCCCGATGGCTAAACTTTCTGAAATTTAGAGAGGGCTTCCCTCAGAATATTTTTTTGAAGCCAACAATCTCTTCCCACTGAAGGGAATTAATACAGAAATCTACAAACGTGTCTGATTGCCAAGTTCCAGATAAGATTAAAGATTTAGGGAAATATGAATATAATAAGAGCAGATATGGTTTGTCCGGAGAAAAATGGGAACCTAACGTAACTATCGATTTTTGCCTCGAACAAAATGTCAGCTTTGCTGCCCTCCTAGTTCAGGCCACCTAATTAAATTGATCCATAGCAAGTCTGTAAAAAATGAAAAGAGATTACATATTCCCATAATGCATCATTAATTTATGGAATTCATCAGCACAAAATACGATGATACTAGCTACTTGAAGTAGTTTTAAAAACATAAGGGAAGGTCAATCAATGTCCATTAATCTTGATGGCTAAAACCTGGGTTTTTCTTTTTAGATGCAGCAGACTCCTGAGTACCAGCTGCTGGGGCAGGGTGGGGGAGGGCAGTGAATACAGAGGAGAAAGGCCCATTACCAGCCTGCTCTGCATGTTAGGAACTTGCCAGGACCATCTGGCTGCTGACTGAGGACAAAGTGTTGGACTAAATCAAGCGTAGGTCTGATCCAGCTGAATGAAGATACAAGTCCCATTGGTACCGTGTACTGAATTGGGCCCAGAGGCTGGAGAATCTGCTGATTTTCTTCATTAGTCAAGAGGCTGGATTTAGTCCTCAGAAGACCTGAGTTTGTTTGGGGTTAAGTTAGTTCCCTTATTCATTTAACTCTTACCATGTAAATGGCTCACCAGAACCTGGAAAGCTGCAAAAACAGAACCTCTTATTTCTCTCCTGTGTACTTTTCATTGCCCTCGTCACAATTAAAGGTGCCACTGATGCAAGTTTTGAGCTTTTATGTATACTGTACAAGAGAAGTGGGGATGAAAAGGACAGCTTCCCAGCTCCATTTATTTATTTATTTATTGTTTGTTTATTAAATTTATGAATCACTCATCTCCCTATTCATGTGACTTTAAGGCATCTTGGCTGCTGCAGGACAGAACGAGCCATCATGTATCGGTCACTGCTGACATTCAAAGTCTGAGATTGTTGGATGGGGAGGGAGTTGTCTGTTGACTGAAAACTGCAGGATTCTGGACCCTGCAGGACATGTGGGGGAGGGCACTGTAAAGTTGCTTGCACATCAATAGGCATATGTATGCTATGTATATGTATTCATAATCCTCTTACCTGAACCCTAAATCCCAAGATTGGTATGAAGAAAATGGGGACTATTTTCCCTTGTTAAAATAATTCCACAGTGCTGCATTTTTATTGTTCATATTGGCATATCAATAGGACAACATGGAACTATTGAGAGTTGGGAGGTCCTGCACATTACACCAAGATGTACTGTAGTGGTATAGGTGTTGGACCAGGAACCTGAAGTTGGTAATACCCACCTGGCCCCAAACTCAGTAGGTGCCTTTGGGTGCATCACTCTTAGCTCATCTTGATTCTCAGAATTGACAGAAAGGGCATAGAGAAGACAGGGCATAGTAAGCCACTCTGAATGCTCAGGATAAAAAAAAAGATGTGAAGTAAATGAAAGCCAAATTTCTTAGAGCTGCAGATTGTATATAGTCTCATTCCAAATACAAATGTTCAAAATTTCTCCAAAAACTGTTGTGAACTATTAGACATAATACTTGAAATACTTCGTCATTTTGTATAGAATTTTTCTTCAGGAGTAATTGATTCATAGCTTAGAGAAAAATCACGATCTCTTACATAGTATATGTAAAATTAAAGGTGATAAGATCAGCCAAAAAAATAAGGGGGAATCAAGAATGGCTGAAGGAGTTGGATGCATTCTGCTTAGTAAGACAATAAAGTTGATAGGCTGGGCTTTATAGTTCTTCATCAAAGTATTTTTTGCTGTTCAAGAAATGCCAGATGAAATCTGCAGCTTGCGGTCACCTCAAAGGACGAAACAAATTATTTTAACAGAGTTAAACTGCATTTGATTAAAGCTGCTTAAAATACAGTACTGGCTTCCATGCTTCAGTCTCAACACATCTTATATTTCTGGATAGAAAAACTATTCCAGTTGGGGAAGAAAAACTATGAGCAAGCTGGAAAAACAGAGGGCAAAAGATGCTTCCTGCTAGTATTTGTTTGATTATTATGCCAATTGCATTTCTGTTTCTAGTGGGAACGGATCAGAGTTGAATTTGACATTTTTCAATATTTACGCATAGATTTCCCGCAGTGATTGTAAGACTGCACATCTGTATATTTCAGTCACAAAAATATTTTTTTCCTGCACTGAATCCGGGGATTCATCTGCCTATCCTATTCTGCCTCTGGACCAACAGGCAAAATCACTTTGAAGGATGTTCAATATATCTTTTTGTATTTCACAATCAACTTTAAAAAACATTGAATTTTGAGAGATGGCTTTTTTTTTTTAACATAATGGTAATTATCCTATAAAGTTGCTGAGGCAAGGTGTATACATATCAAGTTATTTCCCTCCTATTCTCTTGGCCTTCATCATATAAATGATGAAATGGATACCTGAAAGGCTGTCATTATTCTCAGGTCAAACTGCCAGTGCTAAGAAAACCTGTATCTGACAAATCACGGATCTGGAGTTTGGGAAAGAAGGGCTGAAGCAGGTGCTTGCCTTTTCGTGTTTCCCTTTCTTATTTGTATGGTTATGAGGTATGAGAGAGTGAGCACAAAGCTGGACTATTTCAGTTTGGTTCATTGAGACTCATTTTGTTAAGCTTTTGGGAACCCAGATGTGCAATAGCTGGTGTCTTTTTATTATTCAGTAATTAAATTTATTAGATGCATCTTTCCGAATTGCTAGGGATGTAGGTGGATAATAATAATAATTCCCCAAGCAATTCCAAAAGTATTTAAGAATAAAGAAGTTTCATGGGCAGGAACCGGTCCAGCAGGAGAGCTGCCTGCTAGGTGTCACATAGTGGGGCCCAGGAGATATTTTTCTGCTCTGGCTCTATCCTTCAGAACATCCTCCCCTCTGAGATTAGATTAGTCCCAACCCTGCTGCCCTTCCAAAAATTTGACTGTGTGCCTGGACCTCGGGTGTGTGAAGGACTCATCTTTTGGCTTTATTGCTGTTCATCTTATGATCTCGGCTGCGCTGTGTTTTTTATATTATGCATGTTAATGGAATAGATGGCATCTATAGTGATCTATGGATGATATATAAATTATATAAACAAACACATTATGGTGTGAATGCTGGGCAAAGTATGGACTCAATAAGAACTGTAGGGATGGATGTGGAATTTCTGATAACCTTAGAAATAACAGTTCCATATTGTGTGGAAAATTAAGTTTAACATTTATTTCTTTGCAAACATGCAGTTATAGTTCTTCAGGCCAGGTCAATTCCTTATTATTCCATCCTGCCTTTCAAAACAGTTTTGCTAGGAAGCTAAAGTACATAACATCCCTGTGGATTCTGTTCTAGGCATGCCTGGTGCAGACTTTGGGTTTGTATCAAAAATAGATTGGTGCAATGCATGGCTATTGTTCTCTGTGTAAAAAGCTTTATTTCCGAACTTCCTGGTGTAATTGAATGAATAGAAATAATCTCAAATAAGCCATATTCAGAAAACTTATCTTTTATTATTAATGTTCATATATTTTTTTTCCTCAAAAGTATCTAAGTTATACATATTATCCTTGCTTTAAGTACAAGTATTTCAAATGTGTGTGTATATATATGAGTGTATAGTACTGAGTAAACTGGAGCACAGAAACAAAACAAGAAGAAACAGTAATCAGAAATTACTTGGAAAAATAAGTATCTTGATAAGGTCATGTCATCAAAGTGATAGAGTGACTAATATAAAAAGAGCAGGCTCATTATAAAACATGGTTCCAGACATGTTATGAATAGGTAAATTGTCATGCCACATTTGTTGCATATAGTAGTGATATACATTAGTTACACGCAACTATTGCTGTCAGAGGAATTATGCTCTCAAGGGGAAACTGTTGGTGTATCAGCAGTGACTTGGAGCTGATATAATTCTAACCTTGTCAGAATCTACCTGCATTCAAACATAGAGATCTCTAGCTGCTTCTGTTAACAAACCCTTTTGCTTCCAGTGCAAGTAGATATTACAGTAGATTCAGCCTATATAATTTATACTCTACCTATCCAAATTCAATTCACCTGTCTCTATGTACCGTATGAAGGTCCATCAGAGAGACTTATAGATTTACAGGACTTTATGGGCTATACTACCATTTGGTAGAACAGAAATTGTGCAGCTCTAAATCAGAACAGTACCAGATTACTTCAGCTGCTTTAAAGCACATTAGTATATTTTTCTTTTCGTCCCACCTAAGTCTTAATATAGCCACCTCTGGTTCTGTTCAGAACAGGATGGGAAGAGGGGAGCAGAGAGAGAGAGAGAGAGAGAGAGAGAGAGAGAAAGAGAAAACTACTTGAGTTTGAATGCCAAGTTGACATTCAAGGGTGGCAAAGAACATTTAGGGAGGCAACCTACCAACCACCACCCCCAAGTTACAGGTCTGTTATCCCCTTTCCATAGCAAACTCTCCAATTCCTTATTTAAACTAGCTTATTTAAACTTGGTAAGTGTAACTTCAGCTGCAAAACCTGTAGTTTTACATAAGAATCTCAACTTAATTTTCAAACAAATGCCACGTTTACATTCAACCTTAAGAAATTTTAATTATTTAGGTATTCTTTTAAAAAGTAAAACTGTAAGATTTCACATACAGTAAGGTTTGGATCTTGCTTGGCAAAAATTAATTGCTCTTTTCCAAGTTTCTTGGAAGATGAAAGCTGAAGAAGCCTATTGAATTAGGGACTCTGGGACAATGGACAGTATTCTGACTGTCCTAACAAATATCTCTCTTCTAAAATAACTGTAAGGTAACTCCCACTTTCCTTATGATTCAGCCTCTTATTTCAGACCTATCCCTCTAGTCCCCACAACTCTGTTGAAAGCTGAATATAATTTCTAATACTTCTTTCTATATTGCTTCAGAACTCAGGAGTTGCAGCAGATACTCCCTCAACTAAGTTATTCAAAGGCACTGATCTTCAAACTTCTGACTGTAAGAAGGAACCAGTAAAGTCATACCTTGCCTCATGTATGGATATTTCCTTTTTTAAATGTTTGCAATCCAGAACAAGCAGTACTGGTCTAGATATATTTCACTATACCTGAAATCCCAATACACTTGAACAGGTTAAGAATTAAACTAAGTTGTACATCTTTGGAATAATCTCTATGATGATTGCCTTGAATCGTTATTTCCATTTCTATACAACTCTTGCTACATCCATAGTATAGCTAGTCTCCCCCCTTTTTAAGGCCTATCCTCCCCTACCCCCCACACCCTGAAGAGACACTTTTGGTCATCCTCAGTCCTGTTCATGGAATGGGAAAAGGACCTCCCTCTCAAGTTACGTGGTGGGCAGGATCTTTCTTTTGTGCTATGGAATGATCCATACAATTTATGCTACCAAGAATTAATTCAGGCTTGTCACTTTAGGCACTGTAATGATTTGCACACAGAGGCACAAAACAGGCAACTGTTATTCCTACTGAGCTTCTCTTGCAGATTATTATAATATATTTGGAATTATAGCTGTGTAGAGATCCATATGTGAAAGGCAAAATATGATTCAGCGCATGACACCATCACGTGCTTCAAATTTTACCCATCAACTCCAGATCTCTGCAAGCCCTATTAAGCATCTAGTACTTGCATTTTTACTAGAGGAAGGAGTAGAACTTATTAAAAATATATCTGGATTCATAATGCAGAATGTTCACTATACAACAGCAAAAAGCTGTTATTATTTTGCTGCCATCTAATAGTCATTTGCATTTTTGCAGGCCAACCACTGTCCTTAAAAATAGATTTGGAGCTGCCCATGAAAATACAAAATAATTTTTCAAGGTGGAATGTCAAGCAGTTTTAACCTGTGCAACTGTTTTACATGGCCTCAGTTAAAAACCTCTAATAATGATACTGTGCGATTCTCCCACCCCCAAGGTGGAAGAGTAGCCAGAGAGAACATTCTAAGGATTGCAAAACTGCACCATTAGTATAGTCTTTAGCTTGAGAAATGGTTTCCAGAATGACACCTTACCTTCAAGGACTGTGTATAGTATTTTTTTGCAATGCTTCAGAAAGATTGAAGCAGCACTAGAAAGGAGATTTCCACGCCCACCCACTGACTTTGGGTTACTTACTAGCAATACTAGTGCCTCTACTACCTGCCGAGCTCTGCCGTTCAAATTAATTCATGAATCTGCACTTATATATCAACCACTTACTTGATTTCTAGGACGAGTAACAATCACATCCAAATAACCAGGTATTAAAGCTTAGTTATATTGAAAAGTAAACTGTTCTCTCTCCTCCAACTTCTCTTCTCATCCATCTTAATTTTGGTAATTAAGAATTATGGCAATCTCATGTTTTTACTAATGCTGTATCCTAGCATCCATTAGGCCATATTTTCCTTTCCAATTCACACTGGCTATATCAATTGGAATATTTGAAGGATACTTCAAATATTACATCTTTCCTATACAGAAAGCACATATAGGTAACAAAATCATGAGAATACGTGCCTGATGGTTGCAAGTAGGATTACTGCTTCTTGGGAAAAATAGCTGCCTAGGACTGTAGAGCATCAGGCTTTCCACACGGGAAATTCAAATTTAGAAGTAGCCTGTAAATTGTATTGAATGCTCTCATGCAATAAATGTGTAGGGAGTTACAATAAAAAATGGTTTATAAGAAAAGACTATTTTATAAGAGATAATAATGTACAAATTTCTTCCTCCAAAAGAACTCATGAAAATGCTACTTGCTGCATAGCAAATATTTGACTACAATGGGCAGCTCTCTCATGTTTTTCTAGTGTTGCTGTTCTTTATTAATTAAGTAGTTAGTCACAATTAAGGCTGAAACCTCAACATCAGGTGAAACTGAGATTGCACACAACTGCTTTGTCCCATTCATAAGTGCACCGAACCTTTATGTCTAGGCTGCAAAACCCTAAATGACCAATGGATGGAAGCAAAGAGATTTAGAAAACTAACTCACTCTCTGCAGCCTTTTAAAGGTTGCCAAGATCTTGAAGCCCTAATTAAACTCCTTCATGCAAATATTAGTCTTTCACTGTATATCCTATATAATTGGCTTTCCTCAATTTTTAGCAGTAACCTTCTCTGCTGATTAAGTGCTATTTGGAATTTTGCCTGCCGCTGCTGAAATAGCCCTTTTCCCAGCCTACCTGTTAACTTGCTGCAAAAATTCGAACAGCCTCTAGATGGCAGTAGAGAGTTAGAATTATCTGGATCTATTTGGATTCTTGCAGCACAGTTATGTTAGGCCCATTCTTTCTTCTTCCTTTTCTCTTTGGTTTCCTTGCCTTCCAAGAGTCACTAATGCCTGGCCAACTTCTAAGTCAGAGTAGGAACAGGAATTTGAGAACAAAGGAATTATTTCCCAGCCTTCAAGTGGCAATGGCCTTCTGTATAGTTCTCGGGCATAAAAGCTAATAGGCAAAGGAATGGCAGCCATGGCATCTATTCCATATTGTACGCCTTCATTCCTCCTTAAGATATCTTTGAGCAACCTACAGAAACTCTATATATTATTTTTTTATTATTTCTCTCTTAAATATAACTTTCAGTTTTATACTTTAAGTTATCTGTAGCACAGGTAACAAAAAAGCAGCCCAAGTATTTACATTTCTTGCACTGAAAAATGATTTGGCTTCTGGAAGCAGCAGCATATCTTCAATGCTTTTAAGTCTTCTAGATACATTATTTTACATGCTCTCATTTCTCCATGGTATCAACTCTGGGGCTCAATGTTAGTGGTCTGAGTACAAACTACACCCTTTCAAAGTGCAAAACTGTGCTGTTTCTATTATCTAATGGTCTCTTCTTTCAAGGCATTTTGGGGTTTGTATGGGAGAAATCCTTTGGCCAGATTAACTGGAATACATATCTGAATGCTGTGAGATGTTCTGAATTCCTCAGCCTCCTAATCCTATCTGTCAAATACTTGGTCCTATTAGAAGGCTTGAAAAATTTCAAAGAACAGGAGGGAAGAATTAAAATCTGGCAAGAGTAAAAATAGAATGCTGTGGAAGATGCCAAACTTTGAAACATTCCAAAAATTATTGCAATATAAAAAATTACCTCAGCACCTCAGGAACTCCTTGGGAAAACCAAAAACTAGGTTTGGTGAAAGACTGGACAAAGTCCTTTAATACAATGGCACTCCCAGCTGGGAAGTCCATACTAATGTCCTTGCTAGCTCTTTCCTCTGTAGAGTAAGGGCTTTAAATGGAGCATGGCATTCTCCTCCCATCCCACGCCAGGTAACACAGCAATTTCTGGTAAAAAAATAAGTTAATTCAGGAGCCCCTATAAGACCTTTCCCCTCAAAGAGAGGCTGTTAAAAGAAAAAGAACTTCCCTTTCCAGGAGACCCCAACCAACCACCAGACAGGGTTTCAGAGTGGCTTTTGCTTAGATTGGTGGGCTTCCTCAGTTGCTCTCTGACCAATCCATGTTTCTATTTCTTTAAAAACAGAAGTAGTCACATCAGGAAGCTCTTTGTGGAGAGCATGGAAGGCTTCGTCATACACCTGCAGAATGCAAGAAAGGAAGTTGAAGGCACATTGCAAATTACTTCTGATAGACCATTCTTCCAATATATGCCTTTCCTGCCATTTTAATTTGCAATTCTGGCCACATCTTGTCCTATATCTATCTAATTAACCCAATTTTTGAAAGTATTATCTTTAATTAGGGAGCAACCTTGACTTTTATATTTGCAAATTTTTGCTTATCAGGAAGGGGGTTAATACCTTAGAATATTTTAATCACATACTTTCCTCTTGTGCTCAGATGTGTTGAATAATGCTGCTAAGCAGCACTAACACAGATTCTTTTTAATCTTTCTCCATTGCAATACTTTTAGTGCCCATGAATTAAACACATTGGGGCATAGATGCAGGGATTTCACTGAAGATTGCTCCTTTCATACATATTTATGTTTACCTTTATAAAACTTTAGTAACAGCTCATTTGCTGGAAGACATATGTAAACATCTCAAATATCTGATTAATAAAATCAAGTGTTATTGAAATATTTTTATTCATTGAAATGCCACTAAGTATTTCATGCCCAGTTTTGCCTGTTCTGTATATTCTTCCTCTCATGTACAACACCAAGAAAAAGATAATCAACTTTTAAAATGATGCATCTACAACTCTTTCCCATTCCTCCCATCTGTTTTAATCCTGTGCCTTTAATCCAGCCACAGATGTGGCTTTTTTCTACTAATACCTCCATTATTTTCTGTTTTGATTTGGCATTTCCTGTTTGAATGCCCATTTATTCAGTATACTCACAATAACCCTGTATGCCCATTGACTCAATGAAAAATAACCAAATCTGTTCCTTATCTACAGAATACATTTAATATTTGTTTATATACTTAGTTACAGTCATCACCGTCTTCTTATATAAATCTTTTTATTCCCAAATTTCAAGTAGAACCTATCTTTTGCTAATCTCCTCTAATTTATACTTCATCTGTTATGTTAGAATTCAGTCATCTCATCCATAAATGTCTACTGTCAAGTACATAATATTGTCTTTAAAATGTACATTGTTCCACCAATTCAAATCTATAAATACTTCTTATAAATAATAAAGGATGGCATGAGGGACTTCTAATCACGTTTCAGAGTTTTATACACAAGAGAAATCCTGAGGGAAATTCCTAAATATATTCACTGTGATGTTTTCAATGTGTCCAGTTGCTCTGCTAGAGACTAGAAATTATCTAACAGAAAAGAGAACAAGGGAGTTGGAAGGGACCCTGCTCAAGTAGGAAACTCTATACCATTTTAGAAAAATAGTTACTTGTCTATGGGGAATACACAAATTTGAAATAGCCAAGGGGATGGATCACGCATTTTAAATAATCTTTTTGATGCTGTTCTGTGCTATTTCTATGTACAAGGGGGAATCCTTGTATCTATTTCTGATTAAAAAAATATGTGCTAATGAAAACTGATTAATTCTGTCTCTTGAAATGCACTTTGCTTCTTTTAGGTATTTCTCTGGCCATTTTCATAGAAGTGAGAGTTTTATAAACAGCCATTGTACTTGTTATTTTTGAGTGAACGTATCTCATGTTTAAGTTCTGCTAAAAGCAATGGGATTAATCATCTTAGTAAATGGGCTTTAAATTATGGTGAATGGAAAAAAATTGAAAGTTTTATTTGAATATCATCCCGACATTCATTTCATCCGGGCCTTCTCAGTACCTGAAAAACTAAAGCATGCCTATGTCTAAATAATTTTGTAAAGTATCTGCTTAGACCAATACATCTGAATCACTGAACAGAGCACAACTTTAGAAACAATAACTGTTTGATCCTGCAAAAATTAAATAAGTTAACCTTGAATGTTTTATCCTGACTTGGGGCAGTATCCATCAACAAGTAAGACCCTCTGATGTCGCAGAGTTTGTCCGGTGAACCATGGAGCACCAAGATGGGGAGAAACAGTTTAGGGAGAGAGCGTTCGATTTTGGCAATAGCATTCAGTAGCTGAATGACAAAGGAGACTTTCATGCCACCATGGTAGACCAGAGGGTCTGAACGGTAATTTTCAACCTGTTGGGAGGAAAATAACATTACATACACTTTAGCCAGCAAATAATCAACTTCTGACAAGTATTTTCTATGCCATTTTAGAAGAGATATTTTTTAAAGAGGATACATTTTAATAGTCATTTATTTGTCAAGCATATATGAGAAAAACAAGTATAAGTATGAATATAACATATAAACATATACGTATAAACAAATCCGAATAAAAACGATATTAGGACAGGGACGGTAGGCAGATAGGTGCACTTATGCACGCCCCTTACAGACCTCTTAGAAATGGGGTGAGGTCAACAGTAGACAATCTAAGGTTAAA
>JAOYMU010000098.1:104654647-104669174 GCA_025802295.1 Psammodynastes pulverulentus | reverse complement strand
TTTTTTTAGCGCGCGACGGGGGGAGCGCGGGGGAGCGTTCCGGCACCTTTTTGTGCCGAAGAAAAGCCCTGGTAACATCAGACCATATTTGCCCCGCAAATCCAAATCAGTTGTGTCCTTTAGACTTCACTGTTGTAGATTATGAGAGTTGTCTTGAATTAAAAACTGCTAATGTAGCATTAGCTTTCTACAGTGACTCTGTATGTGCATGGCAAACCCATGGAGGTATGGTACAGGTGAAATGATTATATAAGCCGTTGATTGGAACTCTCCCATTTTTTACATTTAATTGTTCATAATTGATATAATTTGTTTTTTTTTTATTTTTCTTACTGTTGCTTTTTGCTGTTTATTTATGTTTTATTAGTAAGCCACCTCAAGACACACTTGAGATAATTAAATAAATATAGGATAATATAGTATAATTGATTTATTGTATGTGAGACCAAAAAATGTTCAAGAGGTCTTTACCACGATTTTGATAATTTGTCTAAGTTTTCATAGAATTTATTTCCAATTTTACTGGACATTATTTGGTATTATAGGATTTTTATAATATTGTTTGTAGAAATACACATATAAATTTATTATTAATATTTAATTGTCTTGATAGATCTATATACTCTTAAAAGAAAACAAATGAAACTCTTCTTAGAGTACCATCTTAGCTGTTTCCATGTGTTTGTTATACATATGGTGCCTATTCTACATTATCTTGTGACTGGATTGAAGCTTGGATATAGTAATATGGGTTGCTTGTGATATAAAAAGTCAAGCACAATGTCTTAAATTATTCCACCTTATATTCACAGTGTAGGAACTATATCTTGGCTGCTTCCCATTTTCAAATTTGGTGTACTAATGAAGTTTTTCAGATATTTTTCCAGCTAAGTGTGGGGAAGAAGGCTTGATTCAGAATGCCCACATGTACTGTAGTCACAATGCAAGTCCATTTAACCATCTGTATGTAACTTGATTCACAATCTTCAGTTTACAACTGAAACTACAATAAAGGAGATTTCTCCCTAAGACAGGCAAAACTGAAAACAATCATATTGAACAACAATGCTGCCTTATCTTTCATATGGCCTATTTTTCTGGGTCTACTGTCTTCCTGATGTTTCATACTTCAACTCTAAGGAGTTCCATCTCATTTGAATCTCATTAGTAGAATTCTGGATGACACCAGATTGGGGAACACTTCTCCAGCACATAACAAAAGAATTGAGATTTGGAATTATGCATCTGATTTAACTAACCAGAAGGGGGGGAAAAACCTAAAATGTCTCAAATCCTTCTACATTTCAGTTTGTGCTTTAAAAACCAAACTGCTATGAACACAAACAAATCAGGAAATTCTTGGAGGCTATCCCAATGATATTTATAGAGACTAGAAATTGGTCTGCCTGATGAATATATTCAACATGTAAATAGTAGCTGTTCCCAGCACAATCTGAACTTGTATTCTGCAATATTGAATGTGGGTGATATTGTGAAGCTGGAGACTTATTTCTGTCAAACTGCAGATCTTTTACATATTGCTTTTTATAAGAAAACTAAAAGTAGCAGATAAAATAGCATGGTGTTGCAACCCAGGTGAAACTTTTAAGTTCTTAAATGTCTGAAAAGCTGCTCTGTATAATAGGAAGGTATCTCAAGGTGAATGGCTACTAGAAACACAATACGGTAGTTCATTTACTAATCTGTTTAAAAGATGCATCCAGAACCATTTTACTACATCATTTGTCTTTGACTGCACTTATATTTATATAAAGGCAACGTCATTAGGCTCATCGGACAACTTCCCTAATATTCTGAAGGCACTGAGTCTGGAAATATAAAGGTGTCCTCAGGAGTAAAACGGAGGGAGGGGACCTGGTGAGAAAAGGTGTATCATAATGCAAACCTGAAAACTGGACACTCTTCCACCAGATGTGGAATATAAAGGCAGAATTTGTCACTAGGTGAGTCATATTATTTAATTAATTGATTGATCAAGCAGTCAATCTTCTGCTTTTCATTCAAGTGCGCCAGCTAGTGGACACAAACTCCCTCTTCCTAACAACTACCCTGTGAAGTATATTGGTCTGAAAGAGTGGCTAGACAAAGTCACCCAGCTTCTGTAGTTGAGAATGGACCAGATCCTGCATATCTGTGCATTCATCCAACCTCACAGTAGCTACCATAAAAGTCTGAGATAATAATAACAATAGTAAAACATAGGACTGATTTCTATTAACTGATTACTTCTCATTGATCCTGAGAATAAACAGCAGTCATGACATTGTTTCTGAGTTCCTAGATACTTATGATGGTAGTGTCTTATATAGCAGAGATGAGTTGTTTCTGCTACATGCATTACTGTCCCTCTGTCCTTCAGCTAATTTGTTGGGAGGCAGAATGCTCCTGCCTTCTTTTTATTCCACATCAACAGACCATTGTTCAGAACACGGTCCAAGACAGATTTATCTATGCAACTAAATCTGTGATAATATCCCCCCCCCCAAAAAAGTGCTTTAATTTATCTTCCTGAAATTAATGTTTTGACCTTCACGTTAAACATATGTATTAAACAGACTGAACATGTTTGAGCATTTTATTAGTACTGCATTGCTGGTATTCTGTTTCTGTATGGATGTCATACTTCCTTTCAACATTACCAACATTATAATTCCATCAGCATACATTAATCTTTAACAGGATTTACCTAGTCAGTAGAATATTTTTTTTAAAAAAATAGATAAAAATGGCCAACGGGGATATGCATTCACTATACTTCATGACTACTGACAAAGTGGCATTTTTAAAATCTGCATATATTTTTATACTGAGGTTAACCACTGAGACTCTGATACTTGCAGCAGCATACAAGACTGATAAATAAATTAAAATGCAAGGATAAATTAACATCTGCAAATCACATGCTCACTTGTGTCATAGAGACCTAAACCATTTAAATGTATTGTAATGCTTCTACAGCAAGCTAAACACCCTATCTTTTCTTCCTTCAAAACAGTCATGGCAAAAACATTATTGTTGCAATGATTCATCTTATGTTTTTTCTCCATTCTCATCAAAACACTTATCTCTAGCATAAATGAAAACTGGAAGGTCATGCATCAGATGTAAGAAAGAATCAGATGTATCTCACAGATTTGACACAAATCCATCAACCAGTACAGACAATCCTTTCTGTGAATTCTCTTCCCTACTCCAGATTGCTGATAAAAATATCTGGATAGGAGGCCATTTCAATCTCAGTATAATACAGGTAGTCCTCAACTTACAAACATTTGTTTGGTGACCATTCAAAGATACAATGGCACTGAAAAAAGTGACTTATGAGGGTTTTTTCCATTTAGGACCCATGATCACATGATCAAAATTCAAATGCTTGGCAACTGGTTCATATTTTGATGAAATGCAACATCCTGGGCACTTGTGATCACTTTTTGCAACCTTCTGATAAGCAAAGTCAATGGGGACACCGGATTCATTTAATAACCAGGTTACTAATTTAACAATTGCAGTGATTTACCTAACAACTGTGGCAAGGAAGGTCATAAAATGGGGCAAAGCTCACTTAACAAACGTCTCAGTTAGCAACATAAATTTTGGGCTCAATTGTGGTCGTAAGTCGAGGACTACCTGTATTGTAGTTATCTTTTATTCCCTCTAGTTATATTTCTTTGATTTGTACCAAGACTGAATTGCTCACTTATGATCTTCTAGTTATACTGAATGGAAAAGAGCCAAACTATCAGAAGGCAATACATTGACTTTCAGGGCAATACAATTCTCACCTCTTTCTTATTCCGGGAAATGACATTTGGATCAATAGATCCCAGAGACAAGTTTGGCAGGACAAAGTTAAGTACTTTAGCTGCAAATACCTGAGGGAGAAAAATATAATTAATATCTTGGAAGGCAAGAAGAGAATTATAGAAGTCAGTTTTGCAGGTGGCAGAAACTTTTTTTTTTTTAGCTTAACCACTACATAGTTACTGCATTCCAGCTGAGGATCTGTTCCTGAATGCCAACAAATGGATTTATTCCAAATGTACCAGAAAGGCCGAAAAGATTCTCAGGACTATTTATAAGGGAGCGCTTGATACAACTGGCGTTACCCCTCAAAACCTCTTTGTCCAATTTTAGGACTCTTACATTTCTTCCTGACAACAAAAAAGGGAAGGAATCCTGGCTGAAGAAGTTGAGAAAAAGCCAGATTTTCTCCTCTTCAAGGGAAGTCAGGGTTGTTTGCCAGGGTTCCTTCTTGTTGCTATTCACTTTGTATTTTAGTTTCCTACAGTGACAATTGTAGCTTATGTGATTTACAGTACAGTTCTTTAAACATGGTAAACACATTCTGTAGCAGGGATACACATAAAGAGAAAAATGTGTACACATTGACTAAAGAGATCTATTGCACAGCTAATTTCTGGGAGTTAAATACTAAAATATGAAGATGCCAAAAGAAGAAAAGAAAATACTTGAAAAAATTCTACTAATAGGATTCTATAACTGACCCCAATGCTGAATAATCTTCTGATTTGTAGATTATGTTCTAATTAAATGGTCATCACTTAAAAGCAATGATAGCCAAGAAAATACTTTGCCAGGCCTATTTTAAGGACATATTCATTTTTGCATGCAGTAATGTTTCCTGGAAAATGAAATCTGTGACCTTGATTTTCTATGAATCCATTAAATGTAATAATATCCATAACATTCTCTGATCCTCCTGCATCAAAGATTGCTATGGACTGTGGGTAAAAAAATATATGGTATTAATGATAAAAGAATAAAGTAAAGTTCCCCCAGAAAAAAAAAGTTTCAAAGCTGACACAGTTTCAGAGGGGTCTATGACAGCTCGCCACAGCCAATTTGCCACGGCCAACTCACCATGGGACAACTTAGATTTTGTTGCTTTAATACCTCCAATCTTTTTTCTTCCATTTTGCTGAATATTTAAGCTAATGAAGAGTTCTGTTCCTAAGACAGTGGAACTTCATTTTATCGTACCACAGTTTAGTGGACTTTGAAGGCAATGGACAGAATTTTTACCTAAAGTAGTGCAGATGATTTAGTTAAATTACCATAATTTGTGTGAATTTACATCATTATATGATAAGCCTAATGACATGAGCTGACACAAATGACAAATTATATAATTGGCATTATTACATAAGTGACATAAATTTGGATTTAATGAACATTCAGTCTTAATGGACACGCTCTCCTGCCTAATAGTCTATTAAACTGATGTTTTCATGTACAAATATTGTCAATTTTTGAATTTTTCAGAATGTAAGTAGTTTAATTCTTAGCCTATGATTGCTAATATACCCTATCCCAAACATATTAGGAGTCAGGCTGATAGAAAGGATGCTTTTATTAAGTTAATACCTCACAAATTAATGACAATTACCCATATCGGAGAGATGTCCTCCTCACAAAAATGGCTTATTAATGGAATGTTTGAAAAACAGACTCTGTAATATTCAACTTTAAAAAACTTAGCTAATCGTATCTGTGAGGTAAAGATATTGCTAATCATCAGTCCCATCACCTTCCTTTCTTAGATACCTCTTGAATAAGCAAGATCAGCAGCTAATTTAATGCTCTAATTGTAAATAGTTGTAGTAGTTATCACATAACAATTTGCTTTGAATTGCATTCATCTGAATCTCCCCTAAGCAAGCAGTTTTCATTAAAGCTTGGTAAAGTGTTGAGTAGACTTTGTGGCTATACACCCAGGTTGTTGCTGTTGCTACGCTGCAGCTGCAGCTGCTACCTACATAATTTATGGGGCAACAATCCAGATTAGGAGCAGGCAGGAGTAAAAATGTAGCTCCTTTCAGCAACCCTTTAAAGAAGGTTTTTCATGAGCTCAGGGAAAAGTTCAGCTATTTTAAAGAGTTGCTAACAAGAGAGAGCTATGAGAATTGTTGACCCAGAGAGTTTTACATGTTTTTGCAACATATGGTTTAATAAAGATCTAGGGAGAAGGAAATGGAACACAGGTAGCCCTCGACTTATGGAAGTTAATTCAGTGACTGTTCGAAATTACAATGGCACTGAAAAAAGTGACTTATGACCATTTTTCACACTTATGACCACTGGAGCATGCCCATGGTCATGTAATTTATATTTGGATGCTTGACAACTGACTCACATTTATGACGCTTGCAGTGCCCAAGAGTCATGTGAGGTTCCCTTTGGCAACGTTTTGACAAGGAAGTCAATGGGGAAACCAGATTCACTTAACAAACGTGTCACTAATTTAAGAAATGCAATTATTCACTTAACAAATGTGGCAAGAAGTCATAAAATGGGGCAAAACTCATTTAACTAATTTCTCACATAAATTTTGGGCTCAATTGTGGTCATAAGTTGAGGACTAACTGTGTACAATACTCTTGTCAGATCTGCTTAATTGATCCGATTCATCGTAATGTACAGTATCAGATAAGGTGATAGTATATGGCATGAGGCATACATGACTGTTTATAAACTATCAAGGAGTGGAAATTTCTCCACAATAAGAAATGACCCTAAGCTCCATGAATGAATCCATAGACTAGCCGTGGGGCTGGTTGTTAGTTTTTCCTTGCCAAACTTAATAAATCAGCACCCCCTGCTTAAAATAATTATTTTTAGAACTGTCTGTTAGAAGTGAAGCTAAAATAATTTAAAACCCCCACCCCCCCAAAAAAATCCATCTCCATCACTCTAGTCAACCCAACAGAGGTTGGTACAGAAGCTGAGGTCTCGATGGTTCTAAGAGACCTCCAAAAATTGTTACCAGATTGCATTTTTAATATGATTGAAAGGGGAAGCTGATTAAATACAGGGGAGAGCAATCCTATTAACTGCATTCAACTGTGGAAATAATTTTTTGCCTTGGCCCCACCAATTGCATTTTGGAGCGCGGCCCTGGGGATACCGCTCAAAGCTTAAGAGTGGCTTTCTGCCCGGAGAAAGCTGCACACTCTGTGCTAAGTTATGAATTGTTTTAACCATGCTTTCTGAACATGTCACAGGGCTTCATCATTCAAACACCATGGTTTACAAACCACAAAGAGTTCACACACCAGGCTAAGCAAACTGCATTAAGGCGTAGCATAGCATGGGAACTTAGCCAGAGATCATGCATCTGGAAACTGAAGGAACAAAAGCAGCTTGAGAAAAGAGATTTGTCAAAATAAATCTACAGGAAATGGAAAAGGTTAATGCAAGGCTCTTGCTCCAAATTGCAATTCTGATTTTTGTGAGGAAAGGGGCATCTTTATTTATTATAATATATATTTAATCCTTCAGCTTTTGTACTGACCACAAGCCTTTGTATATTCAGGAAGAGCCTTAAATTCATGTATTTTTAAAAAAAAATAGTGCTCTACCACATATAGAGAGGTTAGGCTGGTGAAAAAAAGAGCTATTATCTCAAGATAGTAAGATTTTTAACTGACATTTAGATAGTGTGCCTGGAATTAAATGAACACCTTTTTTTTTTACCTTGATCGGTGTCGCTACATCAGGGCTTGCAACTACTAAAGGAGAAATTAATACCATGCCTGAAAAGTCATTTGGTCTTTCGCACGCGGTGAGGATGGCAATGGCTCCTCCCTGAAATGAAAAAGCAAGCAATGGGTTGATGATTACTAAGACTATTGATCTCAGTAAAGCAGAGGTGGGAAGTCTGTGCAACACTACATCTCCCAGCATGTCTTACCATTGACATGCTGACCGGAATGGCAGCTGAGTTGGAATTTAGAAATACACCCCTCCCACCTCCGTCAGTCATATAACTAAAAGACATGACAAGCACTTATGGGCAGGTACATTTATCAAAGTCACTGTCTTGGGAACCTTGCCAATTTATTCTGGCAATGACTTATTGTGACAATGGCCACAACTATATTCAATTTCCTTCTGCACCCAGAAAAAAGACAAATTTAGATGAATTTCATTATCATGTACCACTGAATCCAACCAGCAATATAAAATAACAGACAAAAAACTTCAAAGGAACTATGGAGGTGATAATTTCAGAACTTATGTAATGAATGCAAGCGTGTATCACCAAGTGCACAATTCACCTACATTGGCAGCAGAGCCTCATTGCAGTGCTTCAAAAGGCGTTTCAATACCACTTCTAGGCATTATACAATACTGAAATACCCAGAAATACAACCACACAAAAGAAATCATTCTAGGAATCACAATACAGCAATTAGGTGCTTGTTAAAGAATGTTCTTCTTTATTTACATATTAAATTAAACTCATATGCATTATTCCTTTACAAGGAGAACCCAAAATGCCACACACAAAAAAAGAATTATAAATCAATTTCCCTGCTCCTTCAAACTACAATCACATTTTTACAAAATGGAAGGGGAAAGATAACATTTGTCCAGTGGTATGGAAAAAAATGGCTCCCAGCATGTCCATAAAGGCCCAAAAATGGAAGAGAAGGAGAAGCTGACAGGAATAAATCAAGAGATTCGTAGTGAGTTAAAGAATGATGCAACTAGAAAGAAGGGAATGGCAAGTAAACAGTCTGGCCAAGCTGTGGGATGGAACAGAAGCCAAAGGGAAAGTCAAAGTAACCAAACTATATCCTGAAGTTAGATTAATAAAACATCAATTAATAAAACATCACATTATGTGCTTGCATTCAAAAATGTATGCTTTAATGAGCAGTTAATTGGCGAAGTCGTTAGAATGCAGGCTACTTCTGCTGACTGCCGTCGGCCTGCAGTTCAGCAGTTCAATTCTCAGTGTCTCAAAGTCGACTTCCATCCTTCTGAGGTGGGTAAAATGAGGACCCAGATTGTTGGAGATATGCGACTCTGTAAACTGCTTAGAGAGGGCTGTAAAGCACTGTAAAGTGGTATATAAATGCTATTGCTATAAGCTGCCTAGAGTCTGGTTGGTTTTAGCCAATAGATAAATTTTATAAAATAACTAATAATTCATTGTTGATGTTGAATAAATGTAGCTAGCTTGCTGCAACCTGGTTTTCTTCATATACCTTGCACCATTAGTGCATGGCATTTTAGGAATCATGCTCCAAAACATTTCAAGGACCCAACTTTGGGTAAAATAAGTCAAAGAATATATCCAAGGATTTATTTTTCATTGAACATATCCAAGGATGCTCTGGTTTCCCATTCAGAATACAACTAAGATCCGTGTATAATCTCCTCCGCATTGCTTTCATTTATATTTCACCATTGGCTTTCCTCTGTTTTAAAAAATGAAAACCAAGTCCTGTTTTTAGGAAGGTTTCTTTCCATTCCTGAAAATTAGCCTATAAATCCCATCTTTAACCAGGATATCGAGCATCCCATCATCATCAAAAGATTTCAGTTTAACATCCTGCGTAGTATGAGATAGCAATAGTTTATAACTGTATAATAGATTCAATCTGCATATTTGAGAAAGAGATGGAGAGAAAGAAAGGAGAATACCAGTGTGACTATACTTGAAGAAACATGTCAGTCACCACCAAAGAGTGTAATGGATACCTAGATGGAGTAGGCTTCATAAACTCAGACTTTCAACTGCACTAAGTGGCTATTTCACAGACAAAGAAGCAAACACAAGAGATATCAGTGTTAATTCAAAAGTCAAAGTTGCCTCCTGTAATTATCACAGCTGCTTCTTTTTCTTCTTCTTAGCAGTTATAAAAGAAAATGAAAATAAAAAGTAACCCCAGAAAGGGGAAACATCCAGGAAATTGTAGATCTCTGGGTGACTGATGCCCAGGAAGAATTGTACAGCAAATCATGAAGATATCAATCTGTAAATGTTTTGAAAACAGCATTTTTATTATCAAGTCAAGATGGATTTTGTTAAGCACAAGTCTTAGCTGGCTAAGCTGAGTTTATTTTTGATCAGGTAACTTCCTTAATGGATTAGGGAAATGCTGTACATAAAATATCCTATGGTATGCTGATGACCAGTTAGTTAAGGGTGGGCTGGATGGCATATTGGATGTATGACTGGTTCAAATATTATACTTAAAGAATGCTCACCAATGGCGCTTTATCAGACTGGAGATCGATTGGTACTTAATCAGTGCTCAAATGACATCACATAGAAAAAGGTAAGGGCCTGTATTTTTGTTTCATTCCCTCCTGCAGGATGTGGCAGATTCTGGTACTGTAGAAAGAGCAAATACACAAACACTAAAAGCAATTTGACAGTGGAAGCAATTATCAGGAAAATGGGGGTGGGAGGGGCTCCCCCTGAGAGCATGGGCTTAAACAGAGCTGGACAGCCATCTTTCCAACCTGGATCCTTGCACTGAGCAGAGAGCTGGAATCAGTAGCCCAGATGGCCTTTTCACTGTATAATTGCATGACCTTTATGAAATGGAACAAATTCTCCTGATATCCATATAACAACCTTCCATATAAAAACATGAGGAGAAAGAATAATTGGGCATGGATTCAAGTCCACCGACAAGAATTTAAAACTACAGGCTACCGTGAGGAGAAGTAACCCTGAAGAGAAAACATTTAATGGCATATTTTCTTCTGTGGAGGACTCATTGCTCCCTCAAGAGGACATACTGTTTAGAAGCCTGGCTTTTAAACAGTAGATTTTTACTAAGATAACCACCCAAAAGAGTTGCACAATAATAATCCTTTAATGATAGTGTGGGCTTTAAATAATCAATATGATATTTAGTGAGTTCTATCACACAAAGCTATAGTACCACATTTATTAGTGTACCGGACAGGCCTCTGGTACAATCCCAGCTAGAGACCAGTGCTGGTGTGTTGCCAGCAGCCAAAATTTCTGGCCACTTTTGGAGCCTCAGGAAACCAGCTCCCCCACCCCTTTCACGCAATTATTCCTTCAGGGAAGGGTACATGTCTTCTGCAGTTGGAGAGGCCCTCTCCCCACTGCTGAACTGAGATTCTCTCTAGCCATCTGAGTGCTGACAGAATGCAATACTGGGATGAAATTTTCTGGCCCATTGTAAATCCCTATCCTGTCTTTCTTGCCTCAGGTTCCACACTCATTTACTGGCCTCCCAACTTCCCTTCAAGGTCTGAATCTGGACTTGGAGAGTTTCAGCATAGGAGGGAGGAAGAGAATACTTTCATACTAGAAGGATAACAGAAACCAGTCTTGCTTAAGAGCTGAGCATAAGATTAACATAATGCATTCCACAGGGGGGGGGAAAGTGCCAGGTTTCTCTCTTGTTTAGATGAAAATGGGGGAAAAGTCTGAAACAGGAGTGGGGAATGGGGGTGTCATAACCATATAATCCCAACTCCAGCCCTTCATTAGTGTGTTCAGTGGCAATATCAGTAAAAAAAAAACCTAGGCAGGGTTTCAATTACATGGTTGTGATTTCCACCTTGACCCTTCAATCTTACACACAAACATGCAAATACACCTACAGAAAACCACTGGCTAGTGTTCAAAGCAGGGCAGTGTGAATTTAAGTGAGTGTAGGAAGGTGCCTGGGATTAAGACATTGGCCGCTGTCTAAATGACAGGTTGTTGGTGTGGGAGTGCTCAGCAGCTGTGACCTGTCGGGCTCTTTTTTTTATCGGGAACCTAGCGTTCTTCTTGAATGGGCCAGTCAAGTATAGGGGAACAAGGACCATCGGGGTGCTCGCTCTCTCTTCCACTTCATCCAGCAACCTTCCTCTGAAAGTGCCTCTGATCTGTCAGCCAGGTTATGGCTGACCGGAATTAAGTCATCATCTGCACCGCCAAGTATGTGGCACATATAATTGGATGGTTAATTGAACATTTCTACTAATTCTACAATTTGCGGCAGTGCTGACTATGAGTAACCAGGAGTGGTGTTCTGATCTGGTACAGCATGTGAACATAGCCCATGGAGTATGCACCTTGGCCTTAATCCAGTGCTTGGAACAAAGCTCTGGCATTCTTTCAAAGAAGCACTAACCTGCGTATATAAGGAGTCTGGTGACGCTTTTCCAAGTCACTGCTCAGATAGTAACTGAGAAGTTATGTCTGGGGGAAGCAGTAACCCAGTGTCAGGTCTCTCCTGCCACCCAAGCCTGAATGCCCACTGGAAGGCAGCATCCACACCAGCCTGAAGTGGCCAGTAGGAACTGGGTAGATCCCAGCAGCTGACTGCATTGCTTCATGATCATGCCCCTAGCAGAAGGAAGAAGGCAAACACAACTTTAAAACTAGAGCAGCCCAATGGACTGAGGATGAGAGGAAGGCAGTGGCATGAGGACACAGAGCTGAAAAAGAGTGCGCAGGGCACTGTTGTGCTGCATGCAGTTAGAGAGGATCGAAGACAAGCTCACTGTGAGCTTCGTTGTTAAGTGGGGATGAGAAGTCAGATTTGCTGACTTCCAGCTGAAATCCAACACAGTGTACCCTATGTCATACTGCTTTCACCTGCACCAGGCTCAACTTCACACACTAAAACAAGGGTGCAAAGTAGGACATAATGAAAGTGATGGGCCTGAATGCATCTTCCCCTGGGTTTCTGCATGCATAAATACCGTGTGAATGCAGCAGCCTAGAAGACATAGAGCACCAAAGGAGCTTTTCTGCACCTAGTGTTCATGCAGACTTACTATTTGAGACATTACGGTTACATAAGAACCTAAAAATTAAATTCAAAAACACATTAATGGCAGCCATATTGTTATTTAGCTACACCTACACATTGCTCTTAATCATACAGATGCCCTAAAAATAGGATGCTGTGAGCACTTTTCTCCTCCTGCAAAATCCTATGGTTAAAAACATCTGCCAAAACTTTTCTACTTGCAGCTGGCACCAATGCTATAAAAAAAGGGGGGAGCTTCCCCCCCCTCCTGAGAGACATTAATAGAGAAAACAGAAGAGAAAAAAAAGAGCCTCTTGCCTCTTGACAGCAAGAAACGGTTTTAAATTGAACAAGATTGCACTCTAACTAAGACAAAGGGTGGAAATGCAAGTTCAGCATAAAATTAAAGAGGGCTGGAATGGCAAAGTCGGAAAGGTGCCAAACTAAGAATGAGGTAACCCAGATTCTAGGTCACCCTCATTTGAAATGAAGCATTAATTACTGAGGAGCAGTTCACATGTGGCCACTCCGAAGGACCCAGAGAGCCAGTATAGCATAGTGGTTAAGGTTTGGGACAAAGAACAGGGAGACCCAAGTCCTACTCCTGCTTCAGTCACAGAAGCTTGCTGGGAGACTATGGGCTAGTGGTGTTCTCTTAGCTCAGTCTCTATCCCAGAGTTCCTAATGTGGAGATAAACAGGAGGTCAGTGACCTATCTAGGTTATCTTGAGTTCCTATATATAAGGCAGGATACAAATTTAATTTATAAAATTAAATATATACATGCATGCATGCATACATACATACATACATACATACATACATACATACATACGAGGTGGACTGTACTAAGGCCTACCTTGTGGGCTGGATTCTTACGTTCTGGAAGTAGCCCAATCTTCCCCGGATTGGCCTAGGCCCTAGGGGATGGTCATTCCTAGTTCTAGAATGTCATCTAGAATCCTGTTCTTGGTGAAAGCATCTCTTTCTGTGTGTCTTTCCTCTTGAAAGGGATGAAAGACCAAGACTTTCCTCAGGCCTGGCCAACTGCTCAATACCGCATTTCTCTAGACTAGAGCAGCTAAACGTAGACAGCTTCCCCCCCCCCCCAGTAGAAAAGATGGCATGACTGTACGCCGAAGGCAGATGCAATTTTTTCATGAGGAGCTTCATCTTCGGGAAGAGGCTGCATGGGGAGGGCAGGAGGAAGCAAAAATAAGGAAGCAACTTCTCTTTGTGCATTGGTGGCGCCTTGGTGGCGCAGAGGATAGAGTGCAGTAATTGCAGGCTACTTCTGCTTATAGCAAGCTGCCTGCAATTTGGCAATTTGGCAGATCGAATCTCACCAGGCTCAAGGTTGACTCAACCTTCCATCTTTCCGAGGTGGGTAAAACGAGGACCCAGATTGTGGGGGCAATATGCTGATCCTCTAAACTGCTTAGAGAGGACTGTAAAAAGCATTATAAAGCAGTATGTAAGTCTGTGCTATTGCTATTGTTATTAGAAGTAAAAGGCCATTCACCCAGCAGCTTGACATGAAAAAGCAAGGCCCATCAGTGATTGTTTCTTTTGCAAACTGTGCTTTAAAGGTTACATGAACCCAATACCTGTATCACAGAATCATCATAAACTAGTTTCTGAAAGAACTTGCTTAAAACACTGGACATTTACCACTCCAGGGGTGGGCTTCAGAAAATTTAGTAAGGGGTTTTCTGCCTGGTTGCTGGGTGGGCGGGGCCATGTGGCCTAGTCGCCCTCCTGCACCACATCAGGGGGGATGTTTTTGCCCTCCCCGAGCTCCGGAGGCTTTCCTCGAGCCTTTGGGGGGGCAAAAACAGCCTCCCCAAGCTCCAGAGGCCCTCTGGAGACCAGAAACGGGCCCATTCCCAGACTTCTGCTAACAGTCAGCTGCCTGTAATTTGGCAGATCGAATCTCTCCAGGCTCAAGGTTGACTCAGCCTTCC
>JAOYMU010000098.1:104633298-104645225 GCA_025802295.1 Psammodynastes pulverulentus | reverse complement strand
TGTGTCCTCAGTTTGCACAACTCTGCCTAGAGCTATGAGTAGTAGAGTCAACCCATCATCTATCTGGATACCATCGCATCACACAGGAGAATGGACAAATTCACAGAGAATGGTAATAAGACCTGATATGGATTATACATCCATATAACGTCCAGGTTCAGAGGTAATATACCTTTGCATGCAGATGCAGTCTGAAAGCATAGTGAACTACATGCAATTTTGATATCATCAGGCAGGATTCTTCTCATACATATATTCACTTCTGTATAATTTTAATCGTTATCCAGACCACAGATACAGAGAACATGTGATTTTCATTATTCTCCATCCCAAGTAAATTGTTGCTGAAGTGGTAATAGCAGTTCACTGCACTTTCCTGCTAATACATGAATCAATTAAAAAATATATTCTGCCGCGTCAGAATTGTTTGAAGAAGAAGGGTACATCTAGACTACAACTAAGGGAAAACTACAAATTAGAAAGCCGCTCAGAGCTGCCTGAACCATCAATTGGGTGGTAAATAAATTTGATAAATAAATAAAAGTTCACTCTAATCTATTAGGCAGAAAACAAGCTCTTCTGTCCTATATCTTTTGTCCACATACTGTAGATGTTTATGCCAAATTTAAATAGAGGAGTAAAATGCATATGGAAAGTGTAACCTCTTTCAGATGGCCTGGGAACCATTTGAAATATTTGGATAATGAACAGTTTGGATAAACAAGAGAGTTTAGTGATTCCTTAGGATCATGTTAAAATTGACTATTAGGAAAACATACACAATGATAGTGGATTAAGCTGGGTAACTGAAGTTCACCAAAAGGGGAGAAAAGGAAACCTACTCACAGTTTTTAAATATTTTGGCTCAGAAAATGCTCTATCCGATTGCAAAATGCCAAGCAAAGAGATACAAAATCAAGAAAGAATTTTTATGGGAGGAGGGTAGCTTGTACATGAGATTGTACAAACAAAACACATGGTATGTAACTACTTAGTGGCAACATGACTAGTTCAATTATCAGATCCAAGGTGGCTTAAGTGTCAAAAATGGGGCATATTCCCATGACCTGAGGAAAGTCGAGGGTTCAGTTCCTTTGAACATCTAAAGCCAATATCACACTTATAGAGCAAAGGAAGCAAGCCAAATAGAAACAACCACAAGGACACAAGGTTTCTAAAATCGGTTTAACACTGAAGCTGGAGACCTTAAAAATCTTTTCTTTTTTAAAAGTTTTATCTACTGCTTTCCAGTTTAACAAATGATTAAGCAATGTATGTAAAAAAGGAAATGTAAAAAATGTATGCTTAAGGCAATGTATGTAAAAAAGGAAATATGCCTATCATTAAAAAAATACACACATCCATTTCATACAAAGCTCTATGAAAGGAGACACCAGATGCCAAGAATCCACTCAACCTTGCACTAGTAATTTAGCTTGTATCCTTAAAGAATTCCATTACCTAAATTTCATCTTTTGTTGGGGACAGAACTAACATAAAATGGGGATAATTAGTTTTTACACACAAGGGAGACTGACCTGACCTCTGCAGAGGTAAGCCTACCACATTAGCTCCTGAGGTTTCCACTGACACAGAACAGCATAGGCAATAGAGATGGTTTCAAAAGCTTCCTAGATGGAAGGCAATGTATACATAACTAATATTCAAATATGTATTAATTAGTACATGTAGTATTTCAAATTCTTGTGCCTCACAAAATCATAGAATTGGAAAGGACCATTTAGTCAACTGAGCCCACCCTTTTGGACCACAGGATTCCCTAAGAGAATCATTACAGGATTAAAGAACCTCATGCCTTGTCCTTGTTTAAGGCATCTAGCAAAAGGAGCTAATCTTCTGTCTTAGTTACATGGAAAACTTTTACTATTAAGAGTTTCCCTACACTGCAATCTCTCTGAAATATGCACTTTATTGCTCACTGTCCTCTGCCAGTTTATTTGATTTGTTGGAACTTGAACTTCTATAAATTCATAATTGTACAATCTGTATGGCTGACTTGCACCTTTGAGCAATGGGAATACTGCAGAGACTGGATCAAAACAGCATACTTTCCAGGTTGCTAAATTCCACAACAGCAGGGAATTGTCAGTGGAGGAATATATAAGCTGAATGTCTTCTAACCATCTCCACGCGTGAAGGAACCAAGCTTGTTTTTATGACCCTGCTGCTTGTGGCAACTCTTATGAAAGTAATCCCAACCGAAGCTAAGATTCTTGTAAAAATTCACCAGAATCTATTAGATTCTGTTCTCAGCCTGCTATATTTAACCCACATTTAAGATTAATATCCCAGTATGGGATCACATCAATGGTGGTATGCTACTGGTTTGGCCCGGTTCGGGCAAACCGGTGTCAAAAAAAGCTACCTGTTCGACTGAACCGGTAGCAAAAAATCCCTCCAACGATCAGCTGAGAGGATAAAGGAGCAAGCTCCTTTGTTCTCCTCTCAGCGGATTGGAGGTAGGTGCACATGCGCGCATGCACGGTAGGGGGCGTGCGATCACCAAACCGGTAGCAGCACCGGTAGGAAACCACCCCTGGATCGCATCCACAAATTGACAACAGCTACCATATTATAGTTATGTTGTTGGAAACAAGCACAAGATAGCTTTTACTTGAAGCTTGACAGATTGAGTTTATCTTTTAGTTTTAATAAAAATATGGATCAGAGTTATTTTTTAAACTGCAAATGTCTTTATATTAGAATACACAGTATCTTTGTTTCTGGTATGATTGATATCTAGTTCTTGCCACTGTTCACATGATTGTTTCTTTCCTCAACCTAGAATATAATTCTCAGAAAAGAATCTTCTCCCTCCCAGTACATATTTTTGAAGAGCAAAGATATTTTTAGACTAGCACAACAGATTATTGTTTTGTTATGTTAGGGGAAAAAGGGAGAGCGAGAGAGGGGGGGAAAATTTCTAAGCTAAAATTATTTCTGCCTTAAAGCAGGAACCCTTGGGTATGGGAAGTCTGTTGCATGAGTTTCTGCCACTGCTAAACAAAGTAATCTCTGATGGTGGGGCGGAGGATGCGTCAATTCCCACCAACCAACATGTTTTTCTTTTCATGTTTCTACTCTTTTGGAGATCCAAATTCAGATTTGAGGTGTCAGTCGTTTTATTCTGAGTAATATTTTTCTTAATCTATCTATTTGTACCAATAGACTCTCCAATCAAATATCCAAATAACACTAGGTCTTTCTCCAGATGAATGTCACTCTTCATGCCAGTAATTTTCTTGGCAATAAAACATTAAATCTGAATGAAAAAAGACAAAACCAAGCCAAATTCTTTTAGTAAGCTGTATCAATGATAATGAAAAGTAAAGAGTTGGGTACTTGACATTCTTTGAGCTTGATAGTTTTCTTGCAGGGTTTTTTATTACCAGGCTAAGTAATATCAATGTGACGGAAAGTGGGGCGCTGGCTCTTTACATATAGCAGCTTAATCTACCAGTTTTGGTGGGGTTGTAGCATCTTTGATAGTTCCATCATTCAAGTATTGTTTCTTTCCTGATTGGTTACCTGGAAGTGGGCTTCTAGATGGATGAATTCTAGGCTGTTGGTATCATTCCTAGGTTCTGTCTATGGAGGTTCTCAGTCTTCCAGGTCATGGTTGTCCCAAAGGTGCTTTTCAAAAGGCAATTGACTTTCTTTGTTTTTTTCCTTGAAGATGTTTCATTTCTCATCCAAGAAACTTCTTCAGTTCTGACTGAATGGTGCAGAAGGGGCATTGGTCCTACCTGATATGCTCCTTCTCTGTGTGGGCGACGGTATCCAGGTAATTCTGGGTTACTCCTTCTCTTCCTAGCTTTCAGACAGAGTGTGCAAATTGAGGACACACCTCTTCCTCCCCAGTTTCATGATGTCGCAGCGCAGGTATAGTAAAGGTGTACTTCTCCGTCCTCAGTTGCACCCTGGACCAGGTGGCCTCAGGGTGGGCCTGGATACCGTCGCCCACCCAGAGAAGGAGTATATCAGGTAGGACCAATGCCCCTTCTCCTGTGTGATGCGACGCTATCCAGGTAATTCTGGGACATACCCAAGTTTTATGAGCTAGACGGGTGGGCCCCCGACTGGTCCCGGTCTGTCTCCCTTGAGACCACAGCCCCCAGCACCCGTTGCCCAAAAGCAGCATCCGCTGACGCAAAAGTGTCCAGACGATAATGTCGTATGAACGATGTAGGAGATGCCCAAGTCGCCGCGCGGCAGATCTCCTCCACCGATGCCTGGCCCGCCCAGGCCGCCGTAGTAGCCGCACTGCGCGTAGAGTGCGCTGTGATCCCCTCTGGTACGGACATCCGTTGACTGGAGTAGGCCCGTGAAATTGCAGCTCGAAGCCACCGGCCAACCATGGACGGGGATGCCCTAGTACCCCTAGACTGTTCCATGAAACCCACAAACAGAGCCTCCGTTCTCCTAAAGGAAGCAGTTCTGTTCAAGTAGATACGGAGCGCTCTGCGAACATCCAATTTATGCCACAACCGCTCTCGGTGATGGGAAGGGGCAGGGCAAAAGTTGGGGAGGACAAGTTCCTGTGAACGGTGGAATAATGTGTTGACTTTTGGCACAAATGTAGGGTCCAATCTGAGTACCACCCAATCAGGGAAGAAAGTACACAAATCCTCCCTCATGGACAGGGCAGCCAGTTCTGAAATCCTTCTGGCGGAGGTGACCGCCACCAGAAAGACCACCTTATAAGTTAATAGTTCTAGAGAAACCTCCCTGAGTGGTTCGAAAGGGGCCTCTGACAAGGCCTGCAAAACCAATGGAAGGTCCCATGAAGGAAATCTGTGGAGGGGAGGGGGCCTCAAATTAGTCGCCCCCCCGGAGGAATTTCCTAATCACTGGAACCTGGGCTAAGGAGTCCGACCCTTCACAGCTCAAAACTGACGAGAGAGCTGAAACCTGTCTGCGCAAGGTGTTTGTGGCCAGGCCCTTCTTAAGACCGTCCTGCAAAAAGCTCAGGAGTTGGGTAGTAGAAAGGGAAGTGCAGTCACAGCCCACCCTTTTGCACCAGGCACAGAAAGCCCTCCACGTGGCATTATAAATCCTCACTGTGGAAGGTCGATGAGCCGCCAGGATGGTGTCAATGACTTCGTGAGAGAACTGAGCCGACTCTAAGATGAGCCGCTCAATAGCCACCCTGTTAGATGTAGCCACTGCGGTTCCGGATGGCTGATCGGACCCTGGCATAGACGTACCCTCTCCCTGGGAATCCTCCAAGGGTGGTCCACCGAGAGGTTTACTAGGTCGGCGAACCATGGGCGCCTGGGCCAAAAAGGAGCGACAACTATGACTGTTGCCCTGTTCTCCAATACTTTCTTGATGAATGCCGGAATTAAGGTAATGGGAGGAAATGGGTACAGAAGGCCCTCCGGCCAAGGGCATCTCAATGCGTCTACTCCCTCCGCCCCCGCTGATGGGAAAGCGGGAGAAGAACCGGGGTAACTGAGCATTGAGCCGCGTTGCAAAAAGATCCACCTGTGGTACCCCAAACCTGCTGGAAAGCTCGACGAACAGGTCCGGGTGCAGCTGCCACTCCGCTTGGTCCAGCCTGGACCGGCTCAGCCAGTCTGCTCTTACGTTTTGGACCCCCAAAATGTGCTCGGCCCTTAGGGATAAAAGATGTTCCTCCCCCCAGAGACACAGTAAACGGGATTCCTCCATCAGCGCTCTGGAATGGGTCCCTCCCTGGCAGTTGATGTGCGCCTTGGTGGCCATGTTGTCCATCAAAATGAGGACGTGGGACCTCCCTATCCTCTCTCGGAATTCTAGCAAGGCCAGCCGAACCGCCCTTAGTTCCAACCAGTTTATGTTGTGTGGACGTTCGTCTGGTGTCCAGAATCCCTGGGCCACCCCCTGCTGGCAGTGAGCCCCCCAGCCCGAGAGGCTCGCGTCCGTGGTGACCGTGGTCCTTGGAGGGACGTTGAACACTGATCCCGAGGCCACTGTCGTGGAGGTCCACCAGAGAAGGGACCGACGAACCTCCGGCGGCACTCTCACTCTCCTTCTGGACGTACTCGTTCTGCCTCTCTGAAAAGGGAGGAGAAACCACTGAAGCGGTCGAGCGTGCAGTCGGGCCCATGGCACGATGTCAATGCAAGAAATGAACTTGCCTAATAACTGTGAAAGTATGGCTAACGGTGTAAGTGGAGAACGTCTTACACTAAGAACCAGTCCCCGAATGTCCGCCCTCCTGACCGGGGAAAGGGAAACCGTGCACCCCACCGTATCAATAACTGCTGCCAGGTGTTGCAAGCACGTAGTAGGAACCAAGTGGCTTTTCTCCCAATTAATCGAAAAGCCATGCTCCTGCAGAGTACGAGATGTAAGTGCTAGGTCCCGGTGCGCCTGGTCAGCCGACGACGACTGGATTAAAATGTCATCCAGGTAGCATTGAAGTCTAATCGGTTGTGACCGAAGAAAGGCAGCCAGCGCTCCCAGAATCTTGGTGAAGGTCCTGGGCGCAGAGGCGAGGCCGAAGGGCAGGGCTCTGTACTGGAAGTGCAGCTGCCCAAAACAGAACCTCAAGTATCGGCGATGTTCAGGGTGCACCGGAACATGCAGGTAGGCCTCCGTGAGGTCAATGGATGTGAGAAAGTCACCCACCCGAAGACCTTTCAGAATGGAGGCCAGAGAGTGCATTTTAAACCTGCAGTACCTGAGGAAGCCGTTAAGACCCCTCAGATTCAAAATGGCTCTCCAGCCTCCCGATGCCTTTGGGACCAGGAAAAGAATCGAATAGAACCCCTGGAAAAGTTCTTGCTGGGGCACGGGCTCTATGGCACAGATGGACACTAAGTGGGCAATGGCCTCCCGCAAGAGCCGCTGCTGAGAAGCCTCTCTGGACACCGGGCATCTGAGAAATCGCCTGGGCGGTTGTGAAACAAATTCCAGTCTGAGGCCGTGCGTGATTGTGGCCAAGACCCATTTATCAGACGTTGACATTTGCCACTTGTCACAAAAAACACCCAACCTGCCACCAATTGGGATATCCATACTAGAACTAGCGGGACCGATGAAAGGGCCGGCCCCCAGCGCCACAAAAGGACCTGGTCTGTTTTTGTGACCTGTTCCTATCTCGAGACCCTTGCGAAGGTTGAAAGTCCTGTCTCTGCGTACTGGGCCTGTAGGACCTCTGCGACGAGGGACCAGGATAGAAGGGTCTTGGAGAATAGCCTCGGAAACGGGGAGGGGAAAGACGATCTCCCCTTCTTGGCAGGGACGGCAGTCTCTTCTTTTTGTCCCTGGACTCAATGAGAATTGGGTCCAGGGCCTCGCCGAAAAGCCTGCCCGCTCTACAGGGGGCTGAGGCCAATCTCCACTTACTCTTGGCATCAGCCTGCCATTGCCTAAGCCAAAGAAGTCGTCTGGCTGCGATCAAGGATGCCATGGCCCTTGCCCCAAATTTCGCGGAATGGAAGGTAGCGTCCACTGTATATTCCGTGGCAGCGACCACCTTATTAAAGTCCAAGTTGGTACGGACATCATGCGCCGGCACTCGCTATTGCATCTCCTTCAGCCAAAGCAGGGCCGCCCTAGAGAAAAAGGATGCAGCCATAGCGGTTTTTACGGCCCAAGCAGCCGCCTGGTGGGCCTTTTGCAACGTAAGCTCGGCCCTCCTGTCCTCTGGCTTTAGAATCTCGTCAGCCTCTGCCAGTGGGACCGCCGGGGTAGCGAGGGCAACTACCGGCTCATCTACTTCCAGGATAGCTAAAATAGATGACAAATCAGCAGAAACATTAAAGAAGCGTTTATCGAAAGCCGTGGGGTTGGTGTAGGCACCTGGCGCCTCCAGCTGCTTGCCGATAATCTGAAGGAACAACTTGGAGACAGGTACAATGTCCACCTGCTCTGAGGTTGCCGAAAAAAGAAAATTCGCCGGTTCAGATTCAGAAGTAGCAGAAGTGTCTAGGCCAAGCCCCGTGACGGCCTTTGCCTTGGCCAACAGAGCCCGGAACATATGTGGTTTGAAAACGCCTTTGAACATAGGTGTATCGTCCTCGACGCCTTCTTCCTCGGACAGCTCCCTGTTCAACTCTCCCTCTTCTTCCTCCTCTTCCAGAGAAATGGGTTCCCCCAGGTCCCTGGGGGAAAAAGCCCGCGAAGGAAGGGCCCTAGATGAGCTGCCACGGCACCCCGGATCCAGCTGAGGAGCAAGTTGATCCCTGGCCTGGGCCCTGAAATGCAATTGATGTTGCTGCAAGCAAGCCTGATAACCTCGTTCCATTGCCTCATTAATCATACGCTGGAAATCCACTGGGGGTTGGATCGGGGGAGGAGCAGTAGACGTGGATGGCATTGAAGCGCACGAGGCCCAGGTTGACGGGTCAGTTGGGGCCGGGGCTGGTGAAAGCTCCGGAGAGAGGGCTGAGTCTGAAATCAAATCCTGGTCGGCGACAGTCGCCAGAATCAGCTGTTTAGGGGCCCGATCCGGTGTATCCCCCTCCAGTCTCCTTTTGGATCCCCTCATGGCAGTCGAGCCCGCTGTATTTGAAACTGGACCAGCCTCCAACACGAGGGGCTCGGTCTAATTAGGAGGCCTAGCCGCTAAGTCTCTCTCGTGCCCCTCTCAACCTGTCGGTCTATGGCCTTCTGAAGGCGCTGTTCGGCCTTCTCCAGGGCCTTAGAGCCACGTGCCTGAGAGATAGCCTTGGTGCTTTTGTCGGCCCTGGCCTTAGAGGCCTTGCTTGTCTGGGGCGCAACCGCGCCTTCCTCCAGAGAGGCAGAAGACTCCATCTTCCTCTTTTTGTGACAGGAAATTTCCCCTTCCCAGCCGGGAGAGTAAACAAATTTCACCAGCCTGTAGCCACCTACTAATCACTGTCCAGTAGGCTTGAATAAGGCGAGGTAAAACACGCTGCAGCACTTCCAAATCTCCAATAATCAGAACAAAGACGGCGGCACTCCAAAAGGTAGCCCGCACGTCTTCACAATGCAGAAGTGACGGTCGGAGACGACAGCGCATGCGCAACCGGCCGCTCCAACATGGCCTCCGTCACTACAGAATGACTCAGCTCTTCCCCTATGGCCGCGATCTGCCCAGAGACAGACTTCTGCCGAAGGCGCCTGCGTGAATGCGATGCACTTAAAATGGCGGCCGACTTGGGCTCCTTCCTCAAACTGGCGGCCGCGATACCGGCAACCGGGCTGCCCCCTCACGGCGACCCACCTTGTCCTAGGCGGACGCAACGGCCGTGGTAGGTCCTCTCTTGTCCTGCGAGCCCGCTGCCCTGCAAGGCTGTCGCTCGCGGTTGGCTCAGCCTTCCCCCCTTTGCCTGCAAGCCGGTTGGGGAATCGGGCTGTCAAAAGCCGAAGGAAATGGCGGCCGCAATGTCCGGGGAGAGATAAAGATGGAATCAACCCCTTTAATCCGAAACAAGCTCCGGTATCCGCAGGCTTGTTTGAGATATAAGGTCCGTCTTTTCTTTGGAAAAAAATAAAAAATAAATAAACAATAAAAAATAAACTCTGAATTTAAAATCTCTTTTCCAGTCCAGGATGACTGGTGCACACTTCTGTCCCTAGCTGAAGACAGAGCGAAACTGGGGAGGAAGAGGTGTGTCCTCAGTTTGCACACTCTGTCTGAAAGCTAGGAAGAGAAGGAGTAACCCAGAATTACCTGGATAGCGTCGCATCGCACAGGAGAATGGAAGGATTTATATTCTTTGCAGTCATCTGCAAAGGAGCCTTGGTGGCGCAGAAGATAGGATGCAGTAATTGTAATTGCAGACTTCTGCTAACAGCCAGCTGCCTGTAATTTGGCAGATCGAATCTCTCCAGGCTCAAGGTTGACTCAGCGTTCCATCCTTCCGAGGTGGGTAAAATGAGGACCCAGATTGTGGGGGCAATCTGTAAACCGCTTAGAGAGGGCTGTAAAAAGTACTGATAAGCGGTATATAAATCTAAAGTGCTATTGCTATCTAATCATTAGCACTATGAACATCGGTCATTTGCTCTGAGAGTTGTTGAGGCTACATGGGGGTCACCTGAACCAGAGTGTAAACGAGTTTGGAACCTATTTGGAACTGCTGAAAGGACTGTGTTGTAGACTGGAGATAGGTGGTGTATTCCCCCTCCCTCGACTCAGTTGAGAGAAGGCTGTTGAATTTTAACATATAAACTACCAGACTCTCTCAAACTTAACTAGATTTAGACTCTAATGTCCCAAACACTAAAGTCTCCCAAACTTAGGCACTAGATTCAAACTGCTTTTACTGGTTGTGTTGCGATGAAATTTGATGAAATTGCATGGATATCTGTTGTGTTGAAAAATGTTGCATAAATGGTTCTTCTTTTTAGTCTTTTGGATTACTGCAGAGTGCTCATCTGAATAATGTTTTTACAGTTTCTCTTGTAAGCAGTTGGGTTGTGTGTTTATTAGTAAAGCACTTGATATATATTGCAGCTCCCAGATGTTGCATGAGTCTTGGCTATGAGTTCTGAGAGGGGTAATTCTATGTTTGTTCCTCAATTAACTGGTATATTTGTCCTTTGAACTGAAATTAGGTGGTGGGGCAAGGTCAATAAGTTCCATGAATCTGGGTATTTCAGTCTTAAGTTTATTTTGTTAGGATAGGTATATTCTGCAGTAATCCTATAATGGATTCTATTGATAATTCTGTATCTATGGATATGAAGAGTTTTTTGACATCAAGTGAAATCATAATTTCATCCTGTTTTGTTCTTGTGCTTGATTTTCTGAAGGTACTATAATAATGATTTGACAGAGTATTTGCTCCCAAATTTGAGGTTTTGTTTTTTTTAAGCAAGATCTATAGTTATGTTGTATGTTGGACCCCTGGTAGTCAAATGGCTGAACAAAGTGGTATGTTGGGTTTGTATTAATATTGAGCATTATTTTCAAAGATTTTTTTTTAAATTCAATAATGAGTCATTCTAGAAGTTGCTTCACATCAATTCAGGCCCTAGAGAGCCTTTTGTTCTTTGGATTCTGATGAATTATAATTCCCAATAGTCATCTTAGTTAGCATGGTTAAGAACAAAAGATGTTGGGACATGTAGTTCAGTAACATTTGGAGAGACAAAGGCCCTTTAATTTTGAACAATACTAAGGTCTCCATTATTTCTGAGAAAAGCCGTCTCCAAGTTTACCTTACTGTAGGCTACAGCTCCTGAACTAAAGTTTTCTTTGAAATATTTACTGATAAGAAAAATACTGACTAGTTGCACAAGGTATTTTGATGGATCAGAAATGTGATATGATTACAAGGAGGACCATAGACGAAGAACTGGATCAGGGGGAAAGGAAGCAGGTGTATGAATAAGCTGCCAAAAAAGCAATCAAAATAATTTATAGCCAAGGTAGAAGCTGTGGCATTTATAGCCAAAAAGCATTTCTAGGTAGGAAAAAGAAATAGGCTGGTATTCCATAACCAGAAAAACCCTGTGTCCTCGGCATCCTCTTCTTTACAGGCTTGGGATCTTATTTCCAAGAATTTAGTGAAGCACCAATGAATGAGGAAACTCTTGAATTCCAGCTTATTCTTAGAGTGCTGTTCTTTATACATATATATTGTCATTTAACATGACTGAAAGTTCTTAGATATATCAGAAACCTGTAAAGTGAATACCACAATACTTGGGGGAAGATGATGAGGGTGTCTATTCTTTTCAAGCTACAGATATGCCACATGGGGTTATGGCTACATTTCATCTAATCCCTTTGTCAATCCTGAAGCTAGCCTGACTCAGGCCATTTTGAGACTTTTTATAAGCTAATAAGTTTCATGAAAGCATCTGCAAAGTCCTCTAAAGAACAAACATTCTTACCACTTTTAGCTAGATTAGCTACTAATTTTAAATTTAATTAAGAAATAAAAAGCATTAGGATTTATATTATTAATTTTATATGCTGGTTAGTGTGACAATTTAACTGA
>JAOYMU010000098.1:104619826-104630927 GCA_025802295.1 Psammodynastes pulverulentus | reverse complement strand
GAAGAGTTAACCCATTCCTGGATGTCATCGCCCTCACAGAGAAAGGGCATATCAGGTAGGACCAATGCCCCTTTACTGCAATTTTAAATCTTTCACCAAAGTAATCCTAAGCATCCTGTGGTCTCAAAGCTTTCTGCATAGAAAAAGACACAAGATCTGAGAATAACTCAAGGTTTCAAGTAATCCAACAACAGCGTACACTGAATATCACAGATAGGAAATCAGTACAGTTTTTGCCACAAAGAGCCAGGAATAATTGTCACCTTTTATATAGTCCTATTAGCATGACTAAAGTCTTCTAAATCCTATTTTTTCCTTTCAAGTAGAGAGCTTACTTTCTTTGATTTTCTTTGTAATTTGTGATGTATTGCAGTCTTGGGATTTTGCCTAATTCAGGCTCGAAGTCAGCTGACTTGGCCTACACCTCTGTCTTCTGGGGGCACTGTCTCCTGCTAATTCCCAAGGCTCATTCTGTTGATGTTCTTCCGTTCCTGACCTCTGAAGGCTCAGACTGATCATAACAAGCAAAGGGAGAAGAAAGGAATAAGGTAGAGAGGTATACAGCTGGAGCTCTCAAAGCCCCCAAGGACTTCTAAAGGTTGACTGCAGGTGGATTGAAAAGGAAAGTTGTGACACAAACAGCTAGAAAGTAATAATGTTACCTAATCTCTGCTTTAATTAACCTTAAAAGCAAATGAAGTAATAATTCGTGTTTTTTTTTACTTTGCCCTACCTTTTAATTTTTTAATGTGCAGTGTGAAAATATGAAGAGCAACCGTCACTCCTTTGGGCAGACTCTAATGTAAATCAGTTCAAAGAGGCAGTATGAGGGAGTACAGCTTTGTTATATAAGCTAAAAGTGTGCTGCTGGGGCACCTTATAATTATTTCAGATTTCTGCGATATCTGTGTGGGCTGATCTTGTCTGTTGATCCAGATACTGAGAAAACCTGTCTGTTGATTCCTTTCACAATATTGCAGCCATTTTCCTTTGTGAATTAAATCATGTACCTCTGCATTATCCAGTTACTTTCTCAGCTGCTACATTAGCTTCAATTGTCTCCTAATAAAAACTCCAGCTAGAGCTTCATTTTGCAATGTTTTGTATTTTTAAATATATATAAATAACAATTTGACAGTGAAGAGATCAGAATTTATTTTCCTAGGATCACAGACTGATCAAACATCACAGAAATAAAACATCAGAAGCAACCATGAATCGAGTATGGAAAAGCAAGGACATCAGCCTGCCAACTAAATGCAGATTAGTCTGCACTATCGTGTTTCTACCCATGGCTGTGAAAGTTGGACCATGGAGGAAAATCAATTTGTTTGAGCTGTGGCATTGAAGAAGGCTCCTGAGCATTCCCTGGACAACAAAGGTGACAACTAATAACTGGAACATATAAAACCAGACATATCACTGGAAGGCAAGAATCATAAAATTCTTATCATGTGACTTATTTTTGTCATGTCACATGATCAAGCTTACTGGAAAAGACAATTATGGTAGAAATGGTCATTGGTAAAAGGAGACGAGGCTGACAAAAAACATTGTGGCTGAATACCATCAAAGCTGACATCAGCCATAATGTAAAACAAATGAAAAAAGTTGTACAAGATTGGAAAATGTTAAGAGAGCAGGTCCATAGAATTGCCAAGAATCTGACAGGACTGAATGAACAGCATCATCATATTAGCTTAAGTTGTTTTTTCTGTAACTATTATCAATTTTGTCTGACATTTTAAAAGTAATAATTCAAGCACGAAATGTAATCTTAGCCTGTTTGTCTTTACTTATAGGTACAAAGTGTACTAATATTTAACTCAATCACAGCCAAATGTGTGCACGCGCATACAATCGATTTTTAACAGAATAATAGAGTTAGAAGTGACCTTGGAGGCTTCTAGTCCAAGTAGGAAACCTTGTACCATTTCAGATGAATGGTTATCCAATCTCTTCTTAAAAACCTCCAGTGTTGGAGCATTCAAAATTTCTGGAGTATGTTACTCCACTGATTAATTGTTCTAACAGAGGAAATTTCTCCTTAATTCTAAGGTTGGTTCTCATCCCATTCTTTTCATCCCCATAATGTTACAAGCAGGGGTCTATGTGGAATACAAAAATGCAGACAACCACTTGATGGCAGGGAAGAGTCTGCCTTTCATTAACTGTTAATAGAATAAACACATCCTTCTTCATGAAAATTTAATTCACAATGAGAACTACTTAAACATATTGATAAAAATTTTATAACCAGATATACCAGTTTTCAGTTTCATGTTTTATCTTGCAATAAGTATAGTGAAAATCCAACACTATGGTATTTCAGAAAGGCTGGAGTTTATCTAATTAATGTGATTTGGTGCCACCTGTCTTAAAAAGCTAGTGGGTCACATTAAACCACTACATTCAGGATGTAAAAGTAAAAATGCTAAGCCATTATGTTATGTTACATTTGTTTTGCATACTGTAACAGACAAAGGAATTGATCAATCAGACATTAAGGGCTATCCAGCACTTAGATTTTGATTCCAAAAATGTGCTGAGGGTATGAACTTCATACCTGACTGCAGCTGTGTCTTCTAATCTACTGTGATCACAAAGTTGAATGGCACTGCTGCTTTAAGGCCCTGTAGGCAGGTGCTGTGCACCTGCTGCTCTGAAGTAACTCTTTGGAATTATATCTGAAACACCCATTGCCCATTAAACATACAGTATAATTGTGCTTGTGCCTTTGTAAATAATCTGATTCTTGTACTCTTTCAGCAAAGATACCTATTCAGCAGTAATTTCCTCACTGAGGAAAATGGGCTCACATTCGGGGAATGTGGGTATAGCAGTCTTAATTTCCCTTTTCCCCCCAACAAAGAGAGTTTTTTTCCTATGCTAAAAGGAGGCATTCCAATACATATCATGCAGCCATCAACAAGAAACCTTTCAAATCAGGAATTCTTAATATGTAAATAAAAGAGCTGCTATGTTGCTAAGGAAAAGAACGTCATGAACAGTAAAGACAAAACCCCAACTTTCCTGAATTATGTTTTTCAAAAAAATGTACATCATATTCTTGATACGTGTTTCATCATTTTAAAGCACGGGTGTCAAACTCATGGCGTCACGTTGCTGTCACGTGACATTTTGTGATTTTTTTTTCCCTTTCACAGAGCTAGGGTGAGTATGGCTTGCGCATGATGCATCCGGCATGCCGGCCGCCAGTTTGACACCGCTGTTTTAAAGTTTAACTATGGAGCTAATGTCCAAGCACAGATACATGCTGTATATCCTTAGCTTTCAGATTCCCTTTTCCTGAAGATGTAAAATTACAGGGAAGTATTATCTTCATGAATAAACAGTGTGCTGCTTTTTGCTTGGCTGCTTCCACCAGTGCGCATGGTTGAACAAACCTGGATATCTCTATTTATGTTAGGTGTTATGCAGGAAGCAGGAAGTCTGATTTATTTCTTATGTTCCTTGTAAGAAACAAAACACGCAATGTTCTGCCCCAAATACTTTAGTCTTCATTTACATCAGACTCTCTATCTTCCCTAGTACAGGTTACCTTCTTCATGCTAATAGTTGTAAACAATCATTTCAGTGACTTAATACTGAAGTCTTTTGTCAAGTAGTCAGGCTTTGGAATAAATGGATCCCAGGATGCTCTGTTTATACCAGCTGCCAGATCATCCATTATTAAAATGTAATGACCTGATACCAGCAATTCTAAGTTACAGAGTTAAGCTTAGCAACCACAAAGCTAAGCTGTAACTTCTTTTCAATTTATCTTGCTTTACAATCTATTATCATTTCACAATCTCACCATTCCTCTTCAACCACCTTCTGCTTTAAAGTTAAAGGAATTTTGTTTGCATTTCAACTGCATGCTTATCTTTGCTATAAAACAAGGAGGACTATTTGAAAACACAACTTTAATGTTTTGTTTAGTGACGTTTCAGATTCATACCTCATGAGAACAGGATAATGCCAAGAAACGTTTAGAGTTACATACTGTACACGCAATCTTCAACTTACGACCAGTTGCTTAACAACTGTTCAAAATTATGATGGACTCCAAAAAAGTTACTTACAAATGTCCTCAAAGTTACGACTATGTACCAGCTCCACGATCACATGATTGCATTTTGGGCACTTGGTAACTGGTTTCATTTGGTGACTGCAAAGACCACAATTTCGATAAGCTGGATTTACACTTATGACAATTCACTTAATGACCAAAGTGACTCGCATAACAACTATTGTAAAAACAATCATTAAATTGCATCTGGTCATATGGTGACTTGACTTATGACAATGATTTATGACCAAAATTCTGTGCCTAATTGTGGTCTTAAATTGAGGATTACCTGTATTGTTTTTAATGAATGGTAACAAGACTTCTCCCCCTATGGGACACTACTTCATTATGCTTCCTAGACTGAAATGCACTGCAGGTAACACTAATTTTTAGGATGTGTTTTAATGTAACCAAAATACATACTAATTTTTGTGCAATTTCTCCACACATGCATTATTTTTCATGGAACTTTCTACCTGAAAATGATGAGTAATAACAGATTCCATTCATTACTGACGTTGAAGCTGAACAAAATTACTTTAATAAATCATATTATTTCAGTGTGATCTGGCTGATGTAAATTAGATTAAACATATGACAGGGACAACAATACTTTCTCATGGTTAACATAGTATGGCTCCTATGAAAGTAATAATCAGTAGCTCTCCTTTGCTGATGTACAATACAGGTAATCCTTGACTTACAACAGTTTGTTTAGCGACCATTCAAAATTACAATGGCACTGAAAAAAGTGACTTATTACTATTTTTCACACTTATGAATACTGCAGTATCCCCATAGTCACGTGATCAAAATTTGGATGCTTGGCAACTGGCATGTATTTATGATGGCTGCAATGTCCTGGAGTCATGTGATCACCTTTTGCGACCTTCAGACAAGCAAAGTCAATGTGGAAGCCAGATTCACTTACAACCATGTTACTAACTTAATTGCAATTGTTCAATTAACAACTGTGGCAAGAAAGATCGTAAAATGGGGCTAAACTCACTTAACAACATAAATTTGCGGCTCAATTGTGGGCATATGTCAAGGACTACTTGTAAAGAAGCAGGCAACATAATTCCTGAAACAAACAAGGCATCTTTTGTTAGAAAGCAAGGATCTGTTAAAAACTTAACTTTATAAACATGATAAGAGAAAAAATTGACCACTATGTGCATACAAGTTGACCATGTTTTATTTGGCTTTAGAAATTGCTTTATTCCATGAATGCTGTTATTTTAAGCATCACACCACCACAAGGATGAAGCATTACAAATGAAATAATCCAGACCAAACAATATGGTGAAGCTACTATGTTTCTTGCTAGAATGAATTAGTACTGAAGCCAGGCAGGATTAAATGTAAGCAGAAAGAATGGTAACATTCACTAATCTAGCAACTGTTAGAAGTTTGCTAATTTGTTCACCATATCTACTTCAAATGCATCAGTATTAAATAGTTTTGCCATTATTCAACAGAGAAAGTTTTGAATCACAACACTAAATGGAATAAGAAGGGAATTTTCTACACATACCTGAAGGCGGACTGCCTCCTTTACACTAAAAATGTGATTTATATCAGCAATATTTGACATCTTTCTAGCGAAAGTGTACGTTTTAAGCTAAAAGTTTTAGGATGCAGTAGAAAAGTATTCTCGTGTTATACAATGTGCAGAAAGTATTGTTGGTTCAGTGATACTTACTCCTTGACCTACTTCTGTATGATATCAACATATATTTACCATAGGCAAACAGGTAACGCAACAGACCATGGATGTAACCATAATTTGTGACATAAAAAGCAGAAGTCCAAGATATCAACATTGGGATCTATTATCCCCCCTACCACAACTGACTTCTATCCTCCTAGCAGCCAATATCTTACTTGCATACCTTCCCACTTATGGTGGGGATCAAAGAGGGATTGATATGGTAGCATGGTGATGACACCCATTTCTCAGACCACCTTGCTTGTCACCTGCTCTATAATGTTTTAAATATTTGTAAATTTACCATCTAGTTTATTCTACCATTTTACACAACCTTAGTAGTTGGGGTTTTTTTTCTTTCTCTTTGCTTGATTGCACTGATATTTATTTTACAATAGCCTGGGACTAAAGAAAGAATATAAATCAGACTCTTCATTGTAGCCAGTCTTCCTCTGCAAAGCTTTTATTCTGGTTTAAGAAATCTCAATAGAGCTAATCAAAACATTAATATTTCGTTCTATTTTGTGGACTACTTTGAAAAGAATGAATGCAATGGGCCTGCACATAAGAATGACAATATATGTTTATTTGCTTGATTTATTATTCTATCCTTTGATGGAGATAATGACAATAATAGCAGCAACAAACTGGTCACGGATAAGTCCTTTTCAAGTCCATTGCATTTAAATGGTATCTAATGAAACTGAATGAAAAAATTTAATTTGCTATCCAAAATAGTACGTAATTTATGCCCTGTATAACAAGGTAAGTGACCCCACCTTTGTAAGCATTTTGCAAAAGCTGATTATCTGACAAAAAGTCTCTATTTGGTTGAAAATTATATGCTTCAACAAGTGTAATTTTGAGGCAGCTTTCCTAATATCATTAGTTGTATAAGTTTATTTGTTTCAACTTCAATGAGTTGTAACAGATAGAAATGAAGGCAAAAGCAGGAAACTAAAAATATGTTTAAAGGAATTTGACTGACAAATCTCTACTGAAGAAAGTATGTAGGCGCTTTCACATTCTGCTTTATTTTTCCCACATTTTCAGAATAGAGGCATATCAACCATATGAAGCTGATAGCCCTTGTTTAGCCACTACCTTGTTTGGTGACAGCAGTTTGCAGTTACAATGGCGGTGAAGAATTAACTTGGTGATCAATCCTTGCATTTACAATTTTTCCCGGTCTGTAAAGCAAAAGAAAGCTATTCATAAGAACAGTTGTAATTTCAATCCAGAACTCAAGGTAGCATATTCCTCCCTACTTTTTCCACAACAACCCAGTAGGATAGATTGGGCTGACTGAGAGCGAGCTCAGTTACACAATGATCTTTGAAGGCAAAGATGGATTTTTAAAATCTGGCTCTCCCATCATAATGCAACACTGATGCAACCATTATGCTATACTGAGTCTTTAATGTGATCATAATTAATTTTTTAGGAACAATGGTTTACCTAATTTACTAATTTATCTCCATACTATAAAAACATCTGCCTTACATTATCACTGAAAATGATGCAAAGGCAATGATGCTTAACTGCATATAACAGCATTATGACCTATTACATTTTTGGCTGCCAAAGGGATACAAATCTTTCAATTATCAATAGTCCTTTCCTATCTACATGAACTTTTCAATTTGGAGGAAAATCGTTTTCATTCTTGAGGCCCATTCAGCTCAGAGCCCTATGCTGCATCTCTGCATAGTATACTTTTGTCCCTATTAGCTATTTGCTTTTTAAAAAGCCATTACTGCAATTATCAATTAGGCAGGAATAATATGAACCTCAAAACAGGCAGCCAAGTTTCAAGCACATGAAAAGAAAGCAATAGTTTCTACTACCGGTAACTCTGTCCTTTTCTGGGCAGTGAGGAAAGGGCACCTACAAAATGAAATCAAGTGAATGGATGGTTTGCATTGGATAGCAAGAGGAGACAAACTCTCAGGAAACAGGTTGGTACAAGATCATTTTTCTATCTAAACAGTTTAACAAAACCTGGAGGTGGCATTTCCAAAATCAGCATGTCTTCTATTAATCTCCTGTTTAAAAAAAAGCATCTCTGCACTAATGGCCTTCCTTCCATTTCTCCTTACTGCCTTCTGCAGGTCACAGCTTCAGTCTGAAGTAGCAAACCTTGGACCACTAACCTTACTTTGAAGCATGTGAGCCTCCCCCCCCCCCCACTGAGGAACATAGGCTCTTCCCCTGCTGTATTAAAGGGACCGTTTCAACTGACTGTTGGCTATGGCAATCTAGGGAGTGTGCTCATAGAGAAATGTGAAAAAATCAAAAAGCTGCATGACTGCCTTTCTCATTTGTTGATGTCTGGTACTATCTATATCTTCAAGGTACTCCTTTGAAAAAGCCAATGAAACAAGGGGAAAACTGGCCAACTAACAGCTGGTGATTGGATAGTTTACCTCACAAAACAATCCTTGGACTCTTGCCTCTAGATGCATGCATGAGAGCAGAATAATTATAAAAAACACTAGGAGACCAGCCAGACCTAACAGTCTGTCATTTCTTTCTCCAACTGCAGCTGTTAAAACAGGCCAGCTTTAAAACAGAAGCTATTACAAAGATGAATTAAATGAACAACAAAGATTGTCCCAAGGGACCCGGGTGTACTGCTGTTTCTCCTCTTCAAACAACAGCTCTTAATAGAGGTGAACTTCCTTCAGGTGACACTTTATTTCAGAATATGCCATCATTGGGCTAAGGATTAGTTTTGACAGGACTGGGCTTCAAAAAAGGAAAAATCCCTTCCCCACCTTCTTCCTTTGGTATTTTAATACTTTCTCTAAGGGATCAGCTTTCAATCCCTATATTTCCTTGCAAAAGGATGAAAGGAAGGCAAGAAGAAGAGTGAATGAGCCAAGTAAATCTTATTTCTCCTTGGTACGTTGTGCAATTATCATAACTCTTCCATTACTGCCATGGCCAAATTACAATACTATTGTTACTGTAGGTTACCTCACTTATAATGGCCAGATAATGACTTGCATAAACTGAGACCTCACAGGGACACTTTAATTTGGCCCTATGACTCTAGGTCCAAAACTCCCCATCCTATTTGTTTGGGCCTTTTTGGACTCCACTTTGTTTCTTTTTTGAAAGATGAGTTATAAATGCTGATCTCTCAGGACTAAATGACAATTAACAAAGGAAAATGCTATCCACCTTGCGAACAAATAGACTGTCTTTCTGTTTTGTTTGTTTTGCCTAGGCCTTCAATAGAGACATAAGGTGACACCAAACAGAAAATTCCCAGTGCAACAGAAGACATTGCTTGCCTAACTATTCCACTCTTTATACCTTTCAAATTTTCTGGGAACAGAGCAGCGTTATTGTATGACAAATTCAAATCAGGATATTTGTATGGAGTTCCTTGGAACAAAGAGTTTAGCAAGCCTCTGAAGAACACAAAGTTTTTATTTATTATGAATCAGTGTTTAATATGTCTTTAAATTTAGTTTAAGAAAAAATAATCTGCAGATAAAAGCTTATTTCCTTAAATAGCTGTCAGTATTTGCTTATGTCCTACAGAGTATGATTATTTTAACTTGACAATCTATCATGATAAATGCTAGAAGAATTCAGATCTTAATTTCATGGTATCAGCCAAAGAAGACAAAGCAAGCTATCCTAAAATAAACTACTGGTTTAATCAATGAAATGAGCCCATAAAATATGATCTTTTTTTTTTTTGCATTTTAGGAATTTATTGAAAGGCCGATATGAGATTGAAAGATACTATAAGTCTAAAATAGCCTATATAATCTACCTTAGAAACATTTCTATTTGCATATTCCAACAAGAGAAAAGGGATGGCACTGCATCTTTTCAGCACAGTGAGAGAAATAAGCAAAACAGACTGTAGCCATCAAATTCTAATTTAAATTTTAACAATGTTAGCCTAGCTTGAAGCATCCCTGCATATAAGGATTGCCAAGAGGGGGAAAAAAGTTTTGTATATTTTCTTTATAAACTTCTCAAGAGTTCAAATTTCTTCTTCCTCTTCCTTCTATCTTTGCAACAGTGGTCATATTCTTCTTGCAAAGCAGAACTTTACAACCCTAACTGGGAGAAACCATTCCAAATTGAAAAACATATTAATGTTGGCTGAGTCCTCATAAGTCATTCCACCTCAATATCCACTGATCCCACTATGAATGAAGAAATGAAAAATGTCACTAAGATTACTGGTCCCATGACTCCTTACCCTGGGCTTTATTAGTTTTAGCATGTGTGGAAATTAGGAAGGTCCTCACTCCTCCTATGTGGATTAGACTTATTTTTACCTAGAAACTATCAACAGATACATGAAGCTCCAAACTGAATCAGAGAATGAAAAATGTTCTCCTAATATTGTATACAGGTATTCCCTGTATACAGGTATACAGGGAATGTATACCTGTATTCTCTTCATTAGTACCTAGAATAGTGAACTAATATCTCTAAGTAATTCCCTATTTCAAGCCTGAATGTTTTTGGATAATTCATTATCCTTTTAACTGCATAGGCTCTATGTGACACTTCATTGTTTTATTTTGTTTTTTTAATTCTGTGTGGTCCAGCTGCTTCCTAACTTGATAATGCAGATCCATCAAACCTCCTGGGAACATTGGATACTGTGAGAAAAAGGCATAGTCGGAAAGCATTTTTCAGAGTGAGAGAAATTCAACGATTCTGTCTTCAAGTCTAACTTCAAGGTTTTCCTGATACCAGCCTTTTTCAACAGAAAAAGAAAACTCTAATCCCCCTCTCCCCATGTTGAAGTTTCCTTACACTGAAAAAAAAGGTAATCAAATATTCCAAATGTCAGGATGGTGCATGCCAGCCTTGCATCTCAGGATAGGGCTACAGTGGCTAACATCTGTTTAACATTATTCAGAAGAAAATCCCAAAGTGGCTCTTTTTGAAGTTCACAAGAACCAGCCTGGGGTAACTTGACAATTTGCCAAAAAAAAAAAAAAAACAACAACAACCCCAACCCCTTCTCATGTAAATATGCTTGCTTCTGGCTCTTCACAAATTTTATGTTTTTGGATTAGATCTATGCATATTTACTCAGAAATAATTCCAGCTGCTTTCCAATACTTAGCTGTCTTTTTCATTCAGCTACTTATTCTGCCACATGATTTTCACCCTACTGACTGTCTTTTGAGAGTGTTACTGAATTTAAAATCAAGGTTTGTTTAAAATTAACTTGTTGAAATAGTGATGGGAAAAATAGAGAAGCACAGTTCAGGTTTGGCTTTTAACAACAGATTTAATAAATCCGTTAAATCTGTTGTTAAAAGCCAAAC
>JAOYMU010000098.1:104579133-104589746 GCA_025802295.1 Psammodynastes pulverulentus | reverse complement strand
TCTCTCTCTCTCTCTCTCTCTCTCTCTCTCATCTCTCTTTCCAGAGCTCTAGTCACAGGACTGGCCCATTGGTCAGCTTCAGAGCAGCTCCTCCACCTGGATGCGCTGCGGACCACCAACATTTTCTCGTAGACCACCAGTGCTTAGAGACCTCTGGTCTAGGCCATCTAATCATTGAAGTTCAGCATTGTTTATATTTTTTAAAAAATCAAATAGCAATAGCATTTAGATTTATATTCCGCTTCACAGTGCTTTACAGAGCTCTCATAAGTAGTTTACAGAGTCAGCATATTGCCTCCAACAATCTGGGTCCTCATTTTACTGATCTTGGAATGTCAACCTTCAGCCTGGTGAGATTCAAACTGCCAAATTGCTGGTAGCTGGCAGTCAGCAGATGGAGCCTGCAGTACTGCACTCTAACCACTGCACTGCCGTGGCTCTGAGGCTCATATATGGCCTCAGCTTGCAACTGGTCACAGTGTGATCTACAGTTTGACTGGGATCCACAGTCACATGAGGAGAGGATACTTTGCCTCATTTATACAGAGAGTCTTGGCATGCCATGTGAAGTGCAAATCCTATTCAGGATTGTCCATTGCAGATGTGGTAGTTCAAAGCCTGGCAACTTTTTTGTGGGGTCATTTATATGTCTTCCTATGTCTGGGAGTTCAGTGACCCACTTGGCTTTCCAAAGTGATTGGGGAGATGTGCAAGTGCCAGTGGGAGCTTCTTGGATTTGAGTCTTCCAGTTGATAAATGAGGAAGATCGGCATGCATCGGTAGGAGTGAGTGGTTCATAATTTTTCTGTATTCTTTCACTAGTGCATTTTCCTTCATAAAGCTGGTGGTGCTATATGGCTCAGAACAGGAAGCCAGCAAGTTAGAATGGAAAATGCTAACCACACACTGAAAATATAAAAATATATACTTTGGAGTTTTTTGTGTTCTCTGAGCTTAGTTGTTTACATGCAGACATTTCATTACTTAAGTTCAGAGACTTCATTGTTCAACCCTGAGCAACATATATTCTCTTCTATTGAAATGTACGCTTAAAATCTATATTTACTTCAATAAATGTAAAAGTATCAGTCTTTCTATTTTTAAGCATAAAATCCATTACAGCATGAATCTGCCATTTTTGGTAGAACTTTCACCAAAAGTCACAAATATTTTTAGCATTTTTCTTCTAATATCTATAATGTCCTGACATTTCTGTACCATAAAGGATTATGACACGATATTTTAACTGATTAACAACTTTTCTCCCTCTTAAACTTTAATATACAGACCTTTGTGTCCATCATTTCAATGAGAACTCCCCTCTCAAAAGAATTGATTTTAATTTCAACTGAATTTTGACTTATTCGATCTGAAAAAATGCAAATTAGCTAAGTTTTTATTAAAGTAAAAATAAAACAATTTTGTCTTATGAATTGGTTTCAGCAAATTCAATCAGCTTTATATCTGAATTGAGGGAAAGGACTGGCCTGCATATTCAACTGATTTTATTGATACTGAACCATTTCAAGATGTATCCATTATCCATTATTTTAATTTGCAGAGTGGAATTAAGAGTGGATGGAGTTTTCATGATAAGTTCATAAAATGGATCAAGGGTTTACCAATTACCATTTAATACCTCACCTATCATTATTTATGAAAATGAAAAATATGAACAGCATGGATATACTACATGAAAATGGCATTTTAAAATGCTGGGGTTTTTTTAAGTGTACGATGGTTTTCCTAGTTGAACTTTTCTCTACTCCTTTTTGAAATTAATTTGAAATTGAAATTCAGTTGTTAACTCTGAAATCTGTTGTTGCCGTTATGGTCCATGAGTCGATCTAACTCCTGGTGACTCAGTAACAAGTCATTGATTTTTAGAAATAGCTTGCCAATTCTTTTTTCCTAGGGCTGAGAGAGACAGATTGAACCAGTTACCCAACTAACTTTGAGACTTAAGGCAAGACAAGAATTCTTGGTGTTCCCCGCTGCCCTTCTAGCCAATGCGTTTAACCACTACCCCAATTCTCAGTTCAGGTTTTCCACATTTATCCCAAGATACAAAGTTTAATTACTTCAATTGCTTTTTGCTTCCTCCTTCAGACTCCTATTTTGTTTAGCCTGGCAAAGGGAATGTACCACAACTCCGTACAGTTTGAGAGAGAAATCTAAAATGCTACTGAAGTGACAGGGAATGCATAATGAACATCTTGTAATACAATCCTAAAATTGACTAAAAGTATTGAGGAACAAATCATCTTTGCTCTCCATATTTAGATAGGATTGCATTTAGTTTTCTGTGAGCTTGAAAACTCTGGAAAAATGAACAATAGTCATCGTTTGCTAGATCTGAGTTTTTCCCTTAAGGGAATTATTACTTATCCTCATCCTTAAATAATGTGATTTGCTTTCACCTTATCTGGGCATCGCTATTTAAAGAGAGGATAGTATTTTCATAAAAATGGATTTGTTACAAGTTCAAAATAAGATTGATTCTTAAGCTGACAGTCTGCTCTTAAAATGTTGCACATTTTATTCCTTTGCATGATCAGCATTATTATGCATCTATTTTAACTAAAGCATAAAAGGAACATTTGGTATCATTGAGTGATTTTTATTTGAGTTCCTTTTAATAAGTATTTGTTTTCTGTAAATTTAGCATCTCTCCCTAGACAGATGTCTAATTCTTCTATCATGTAATACAAGGATTGGAAAGGACTTGGAAGATACCTAGTCCAATCCTTGCCTTGTACAAAAATCCACTGTACTTGTACAAATCCAGTCTCCAGTGGAGAGCCTACCACCTCCTGAAGTAGTTATTCTTTTGCTGAAGAGCTCTTTTCATTAAGATATTTATGTTGTCCAATTGAAATCTATTTCCTAATTTAAATCTACCACTTATGTCTTCTTGAAAAATAACAAATAATGCTTCCCATCTTTTACATAACAGTCTTTGGTTGGTTGGTTGGTTGGTTGGTTGGTTGGTTGATTTTGTTCATTCATTCATTCATTCATTCATTCATTCATTCATTCATTCATTCTTCATGCTCTATGACTGTACTTTATCATCTTGTTTTTTCTCCTCTACATATATTCCAGTTTGTTAATGTCCTTTCTAAAATGCTTGGCCCAGAATTATTCTAGGTGTGGTGAGACCAACACAAAATGGAGAAATGACGATTTTCCTTGATTTTGACACTATACTTGTTTACTCAGCCTAAGATTGCACCCGTTGTTGCAATGATCAAGACATATATTTTTACTTCACATGTACTGCCTTTCCCATTATCCTATATCTGCTTTTAATTTTTCCAATCCAAATGTGGAAACTGACATTTTCCTCTCATTTCTTCCCATTGTTCCAGAGATTCTTAAATGTTGATATTGTTCTAAGATAGGGCTTTTTAAACCGAGTTCCATTTGATCCGTGAGGGACTAAGGGGAGGAAAACGTCTTCCAAAAAGGACTAACCTTTGAAAAAAATCACTAAACTTCAAACACATTCAGCCACCCACTGCTGCCTTGATTCTACAGTACTCTTCCCCTCTCACTGGTTGTACATTACCAGTGTTTGCACGTGCTTCGTGAACAAGGCAACTGGCTGCCTTTCCTTGCTGGCTGCATCCGCACAAAACTCAATGCTCTGCCTACTCATTTTGAATATTGCAAGAGCAATCATGGTGGACCCTTTCCTCCTTCTTCCCTTTTCACACTGCAGACATATTTTTGTGTATATGCATGCATGCATGTCCCCAATTCTGCTTAATAATCAAGGTGACATCGTGAGCACACCTTCTTTGAAGTAAACCCCTTTAATCTATGTGCAATAATAATAAAGAAACTTGGGACAGCACTGCTTGGTTGCAATGCATGCATTCCTCAAATGCCTTTGGAGTGGGACTTTCTTTGGAGTAAACAAAAAAGAATGTTGTGTTTGCAAAGGCAAGTAGGCAGGAGAAACATGGGTGCTTAAGTGGCTTCAGCCAGACATTCACCATGGAAAAAAATCCATAAGAACAGAAAAGGCAAGACAAACCAATGGTGTTGTTACTGCAGCTACTTATGGAATAGTTTTTGAGAAATTAAATTTGTCTGATTTCGTTTTACAAACAACATTTCCTTGTTTAGAACTTATAAAGTTCTGTATAGAGCTTTTAAAAGAATATTTCGTAATTGCCAGTGGAGCTTGAATTATCTTATGTCACTGCAACAACGTGCTTTTGTGAGACAATCTTCCCTTTATATGCAGCAACAAAAACAAGTATAGAAATAAGCTAAATATCGAAGATCATCTTTGCTTACAACTAGCAGCAATTGTTTCAAATGCTGAACTTTTAACCAAGGAAAAGAAATCGCATACCAGGCACAGAAAACAAATTTATAATCATCAAAATAATTATAAAATTAAAGTTGTATTTTTATACATTGGAGATATTATTCTGCATCTGTTCTTGAAACACAGCAGGTCCTGGGAACAGGCCATCTGTGGTGATAAAGAAAACTCTTAAGGCTAAGAAAACCATCCTCTGGTACTTTGGTGCTGGGGACGCACAACCTTCTCAGTGCCATTGGTACCCCTTGGCCTTTGCACTGTCCCCAGGGGCTGCACTCCAAACAGTAATGGGCAGGGCCAAGACAAAAGCTGAATTTGATTTCATGTACATTTAGTACAGTCAGGGATATTTAATAAATTCAGTTTTTTGTTTTAATTTTTTAAATTACAATTTGGTAATAACTTTGAGAGATTGCCATAGATGGCACCTAAGGGTCTGGGATAATTCTGTTTCACTGTTTGCAAACAGGTTTCAAGTTTTTTATTTCATTGACTATTCATTTACCACGTGTTTCTGCATCCTGCTGAAACATAGTGATCCTCTTATTAAATGTTAACAGCACATCTTTTATGATTCTTTTATCACTTCAAAGAACAGCAAAGCAAGGGATAATAAACTAATTTTAAAAAAGAAGATTGATTCTGTAGAGGTTCTGCTTTTTGTCTCATTTTAGAAACAGAGGACTCATTAATCTGATCATTTTTATCTTGGTTGTGCAGCAGGAGAGTTGCATGAGGACAAGCAGGCTGATCCATGAATAGTCACCATTGTTATATCATCCAATATGTGTTTCAAGGGTCAGATATAAACTTCCATGACTGTAAAAATATATATTTTAATATAACAACATATCATATAACATTTAGTTAATTGAATAGTTTTAGCTGAAATAATTGGGGGGTGAGAGAAAGAGAGAGTCAGAGAGAGAGAATTTTTCAGTTGTTTGGCTACAGTTTGGGAAATGTTCTGTATGTGGGTAATACTCAGATGGAGTTCCAGAAAACTGCGTAGACAAAGCAAGCATCATTTTTTCCTCCAGAAAAATAGTGTGCTAGCTTCCAAATAACAGATGATGTAATTCTCTTTTAACTATGGAACTCAAAGTAAGCATCTTCCTTAAATGGTGTGTGAGCTTTTTATATTCAAACATAGGGAAGGCCATTTATTAGTTTTTTAAACATAACAAGAGTCAGTCTCAGATACACAGAAGAAATAAGCATGCTTTTTCCTCATCAGAGTCAGATGGTTTATGCAACCATACATGGAAAATAAAAATGTATGTATTTATGAAGCTCTTAGTATTTTAAAAGACAGCCATTGGAAGGCCGTCCGCAAAATTGAAATTGATGGAGGAAAGATTTATTGAAACATTGGGTCTGTCTGTCTATGTGTGTTCCCATATTCACCCAGAGGAACTTAGAAGTAAATTTCAATGAGTTTAGTGAGGCTTACTTCCAAGTACAAGGGGCCTAGGGTTGTAGTTTTAAAGATCTTATAGGAAAGACTAGATTTAGTTATGATGAAACAGCTGCATACTGATTGTATTTAAAAGGTAGGTTTTATGTTTAACGATTATCCAATTTTCCAAACATGTTCAACCGTTCTGAACTTATTCTTGTAGGGTGCAGCTATAACTTAAATTATACATTACTATCTTGTTTAGTACCAGAGATCTGATCACAGTTTTAAAACAAACATTGTTTCTTGTTATGAGAAATGACTCAGTTACCCGAACCCATGTTACATATCAAATTGATTTGCATTTTAAAAGGATTTAATCACAGTTCACACAAATCAAGTTCAATAAGTTGAAATGCTTCTGCAGGTGGAGAGGCACAGCTGCACTGCTTTACCTCAATATCCAATTACTGTAGAAGGAAAAAATCCCACACATTCTGCCATCTACTGAATAAAACGCGCATCCTAAAATAAATCATGAAAATTTTTAAGTCTACTCCACAATATAACAGGTGGTGTATGATCTACTTGTCACTTTAACCAAAGCACAACTGGTTTATTCACTGTGTCACTGGCTTCCATGTTTCTAGTTTGCACTTAATAGGACGATAAGCAACCTAGGACTTCAGAAATTTTGGATTATAGCTCCTATAGCATTTTAAGGTGGCCATGTTGACTATCCCATGTTGACCGTGACTGATAGGGAAGTGAGATCCAAAAACCTGGAGGTCTCAGATTGCTTATCTATACCTAGGAAATAGGTATATACACAATTCTGCAACAACAACAAAAAAAACACCTTTCCCCTCTCTTCCCTTTTTTTCTTTTCCCCAACTCAGCTTACTTTTGTCCTGGTTCAGTAACATTTGTCACGTCTCAAAATTTCAGTCTTTCTTCATTCCCCTTCCTTAACATGAAATCCAAATACTTTTGCAGCTTCTCCTATCTACCTCTGACTTACGGTACTTACCAAATGCAGGATCAATTTTATTAAATTAATCCCATCTGCTCAGCCAAAGGAAATCTGACAGGGAGACACGAGTTTATTAATCACCATGTAGTTTTATACATTAAGAATGATTGTGGGACAGTTACCAGGATCTTTTTTTCCACTCACTGTTCCACTCACTGTAGCCATAGGGAAAAAAAGTGAGTATGTGCAAAAAGTGCCTGAACAGAAAACATACAAGTGATGGGGACACTTATGTAAATATAAACTGAACTCAGGGAATAGTCATTACTCGTCTGTACATCTAATCGATTTTCACTCTAATATCACCTGTTTTTCAGTACCCTTTAACATTAATTGTACTGGATGACAACATCTAATTTTCTGAGAACTGAGATAAAAGATTATTCCACAATATGCTGTAAATTGGCATGCCCACTAGAAGATATCGTGGAAAAATTTGTTAAGTATGTATACACATAAAGACAGACATATATATGCATGTATTTAAAAAGCCAAATGTCTATTACTAACTTGAATGTGCCAGAGAGAGAAAAAGTTCTAAACCAGTGTTGGCGAACCTTTCCAGCACCGAATGCTGAAACGGGAGCACACAGGCGCATGGGGGAGCGCCAGAAGAGCAGCTCCCCAGCGCGTGTGAGAGCACTGGAAATGAGAAGAGCAGCTCCACGGGGCATGCGGGTGTGCTGGAAACCGGGGAACTGCTCTTCCAGTTTCTGGCGCTCCCGTGTGTGCAAAACCAGCTGGCTGACGCAAATGCGCATGCTGGAACCCGGAACAGCAACGGGCTGGCGTGCCCGGAGAGATGGCTCTGTGTGCCACTTCCAGCACGCATGCCAGAGGTTCACCATCATGGTTCTAAACTATTTATTCAAAATATTCTATGTGGTTATTTTAAATACACTGCTTTTCCTTTGGAGACAAGATGCATGCACAATCAGAACTGCTTTTGGCAAATATAACATTGTGAATGAGAGAAGAAGCATGCTGATAAAAGCTTACATGTGCTGACTTTTTTTTGGTTCCTCTTCATGCAAGGAGGTATTTGTATGAAACAACTTTTGCCTAGGGAAGGTTCAAAAGTTCCACGCTACAGGAAGTCTAGCAGCTCTTAGTGTTTTTCTTACAAATTCCAGTGCCCTTTTGAATCAAAACCTATACTCAAGAGGAGAAACATAAATGTGAATCTCTTGTGTTATAGCTAACAAAACTACAACCGATTCTTCTTCTGTATCTGAAATTTTGTCAGATTAATAGTACTGTAAAAGTGATTCAAGGCTGTCCCCCAACTCATGCCATTCATCATTTAATAAGTAGCAAATCTTCAGTGCTTCTACAGATGAGTCATGAAATCTACCACATAGTAGAAGACAATGAGGAATCTCTTTCTCCACGTACTTCATGACTGTCCCATGAAAGTTGGCTGCAGTTGACAAATTATTCTCCAGCAACCTATAATCTCCCTCTCAAACCCTGCCAGCACAATACAATAGAGGCTAAAAATAAATGGTTCCACACAGTTAAGAGCCACTTGTAAGTGAACGGAACTGATCGTGTTTACTTTGTTGTCAGAAAACCAGGACACTCTTGCCACCAATTAACCACTTGGGGTATGCAGAGCTCTAACAAGACAAGCTACCAGAGGCCTGAAATGCCAAGTTCTAAGTTTCACTTCTTTACCATCCTTTCATTTCCTGATCAAAGACTCATGTGAACTACACTAATTTGCTTAGAAATTAAACACAAAATGAGGAATGCAATTCAGCAACTCATGGAAGAACACTGTAGGCAGTTAATGATTAATTAGCATTATAATAGGAACAGGATAATTTTCATCTAAGAAGCTTGTTTTAAGTCTGTATTTGTTCAATGGCTGAAATCTTTAGGAAGATGCCAGGTCTCTCATTACAAGTATTGCCCAAAATGTTTTCCACTGGGATTGGTGAAGCTGTTGTATGAAACATGTAGTCAAAGTCAGACCCAAAAGGATGCTTCAAAGGCAATTCCAAATCATATTACCTTTGTCCCCTGGCCTTAGCAGGACTTAGAAAAAAGCCCCTCAATGCATACATCTAAAGCTCACAAAGCCAGAAAAAAAGACAGGAGCTGCTGAAGCAATGCTTTTGAAATGACTCTGAAGTTCTATTTTGGAGGGTAACTTTGGGTGCTGAAGGGAACAAAGCACAAAGATTCTTCAGGTTTGGTTTTTAGGTGAAAGGTCAGAGGCTTAAGATGGGCCCTGAATGGATGAATGAATTTTTAAGTGAATCATACATGAATGATAAGGAAAGCAGTACATTATGGTTAAAAAAACAACAACGCTCAAATAATTGGGAGAGAACATATTTTGTTGAAAGGGGCACTTTGCTTGGTCTTTAACTTCTGTGGTTCATAAAATGTAACATACCTTTTGAGCAACTGATACCACAAGCTTCCGTAAAACACCCACATAGTTAAAATCAATAGTTCACTGTGTGTCTTGCAACCTATCCGTAAATTCACAGGAATGAACTGACCCACCCTCCCCCAAAAAACCTAGTATGAAAACTGGAGATGATCATGCAGAAGATGTTGCACCATGTGTGTCACACTGCCACTCTTCTTTTTAGAAAAATAAGTTAGGTGGGTCCCTGTTTCTGGCTTTATCCTCTGATGAATCATTTAGCACATCATACAAAGTTTATTAACTCCTCCTAAAGCACAATGCCTTAATACCTACTAAAATAGAAGAATTGCTTTGGAGTAATTATTTTCTAAAATTGGAGACTGGTTTGCAATATAAAAGTTAAAAAGATTATGCTGGACATTAATAGCACCTTTTTATGTACATTACTCTACTCCATAAATAGAACCCAGGGGAGAAAAAAAATGAGAAAATCCAAACAGCATCTTCATTCATAATATCCCAGCCTTCCTGAATTATATATTACAAGTACAAAAACATTATTTCATATGGGATTATGTAAATAGGATTACCTAATGACTAATAATTTACTTCTTAAATTACTATAAGTATATTTTATGTACCAGAGGCTCTCATAACACTACAGCTAAAATACAGAAGAATGTCACAGCAAATGACAAATTGTAACTGATACATAAATAACTTAGACTAAGCTTCACGTATCTTTTGAATGCAATACCGCCCAATTAAAATACCTATTTCAATACCAAAACACAGTGTTGTGTTTAGTTCAGTGTTTTATTTCACTGAACTAAAAGAGAAACACAGAAAGAGAATTATCCAAATTGTCAAACCTTACTCATCTGAGTTGCTTTTACTTATGCAAGTAACAAGTCCTATTCTCATGAGTAGGAGGCTGAATGATTAATAACCAGTTCTTCTCTTTATTGTTGAAATATACAGGCACTTGGGTGGGTTTAGGAACTGTTACTCAAGAGCAAGATTACAACCTACTGCTTTAGTTTAGTACAAATGCTAAAGGATCAAGGTTTCTTTTGCTAAGAGATTGTTTGGGGCAAGGACATTTCTATTATTCCATGGACTGTTGAACAAACAGCCGTGGAACTGAATGAATGGTGTATTTATCACATACAACAAATGCATTATTAAACAGTGCTCACCTTGGAGCAGCAGCTGGCTTCCAGTACCTGCAGAAAAGATACTGCCCATCAGCATTGACCAAGTGAGGAAGCTCCTGATATGGGATTTTCTGGGGAGTTGACCGTGGGGAATTTTCTTCTGGCATTCTGGCAGAGTGACCTGCAAAACATGGAAAGAAATTAAGTCATGCTTTTGAACAGAACAGGTGGAAGGACTGCTATTGGAAGAATCTGCTTAGTAGGAGAGGAGTTAACCCATAACCTGTTTTACTTTTCAAAGA
>JAOYMU010000098.1:104560835-104571298 GCA_025802295.1 Psammodynastes pulverulentus | reverse complement strand
ACCGGTAGCTGGAAAACATGCACAGATGTTCGGAGAGGCCTCCCCGGCCCTCTCCGACGATCTGCGAATGGTTTTTAGCTACCGGTTTGTTCGAACCGGTAGCTAAAAAATGGCTGCCGATCAGCTGAGAGAATCAAAAAATCCTCCCAGCTGATCGGCGCACGCATGCGCAGAAGGCGCATGCCAATAGGCGCACGCATGTGCAGAAGGGTGGGGGAGCGTGCGCGCATAGAGGGGGAACGTGCGTGTGCATGCTTGCGCGTGTGTGCACCTTAGCAAAATTACCGAACCGGTGGCAACCCGGAGAGAAAACCACTCCTGTCTTTCAATCATGATAGATCTAGAAAAAGCACCAAGCTCTGAATCTACCCTGTGAGAGAATATGCAAAATTGCCAGAAGAGGTTGAACATGATACTATTTCCATAGGGGGAGAAAAATCTACCTATTTCTCAGCAGAGCAGCTCCATTTTGCCAAGACTCAAGTATAAATTTATTCAGTCTTCTCAATCAATTGTTGCTCTTTTTCATCTGATTCTGTCAGAACATTCTACCAAAAGCAATTTTAAGGCATTTTTATGAAAATGCAGAAAGCAGAAATAATATGCTGTCACTCCTACTGTGAACTCATTTCCTCAGAAAATCTTCCAAAGTTACAGCACTGGTCTTTCCAGCCAGAATTATGTAAGTATATTTTGATTTAGAAACTTCTGGAGCACATAACTGGTTGGTGAAAGCTGTTTAGTGCATTTGAAAGCTGAAATGATCCATAAGAGAGCAATTATAAAGGTACATGCCTAGATTAAATATAAGGGCACATTTGTGTGTTTCAAACTGGTCCCCTGTTGCATCCTAAAAACTTAAATATACTTTTTAAGAGTACTTTTTGTACAACATACTGAAGAAATATAAACACAAACTTTTCCATTTTTGTCATAATGTAATCTTTAGTTTTGTTTTCAGATGCCTATCAAAATCTAGCAATCTCTGATATCTTAAGAACTAAATAAAATAGATAAAGAAATTGAAAAATGAAGCACTGTACCCTGGTAGATTGCAAACAAAGAACTATAACCAAAGAGAGGAAATGAAAATAGTGTTAACAACTGTAAATGCAGAAACTACTCCCAACTTAATCAATAATCCAAAACAGATTTTTACCTTTTACAGTAGTTCACATATAAGAATTTTTAAATTTAAAAATAAATTGTTAAAAGCAAAATTATGTGATTTCATATATTGTAAAGCCTTAGGAATTTTTAGATTTTCTGTAATAAGCAAGATGGAAGCGTGCAACATTTAAAAAAATGAAATTTGTTTATTTATTTATTTATTACATTTATTGGCTGCCTGACTTACCCTGTCTTACCAGGGTAATTCTGGATGGCTTTCAATATTAATACATTATAAATAAATAATAATTATGTAATATGCTATTAAACTAAGCAATTACAATTAAAGGAAGTGCCAGAATACTTTTTTTGCATTTAGATAAAATACGTGATGAAATTTAAAATTAGTGTATATCTGTCATCAGTTCCTATATCACCAAATTATTCAGTGTATTCAGTGACAAAATGGGAGTACCAAAAATTCCAAATGCATAAATAGACAGGAAATGGAAAATTATCTTCAAAGTGAAGAACATTGAAGCAATTTTGTATAGGAGTATACATGCCTGTGTGCATGAGTCCACATATATACTCATACACATGCTAATTTTTCTTGCAGACAGAAAATGCTAGGGATTGTGATTGTGTAATATATAAATTTGAAAAATAAGTTAAAAATAAAATTAAACTTGAAACACTGTGTATAATTCTGGCCACTACACCTCCAAATGGTCATTATAAAACTGAAAAAGGTGCCAAAAAACCCCAAGGGGAGTTGAGAAGCAGTCTGACAACGTAATGGGATAAGGCAGATGTATATAAAATTATGCATAGTGTGGATAAAGTAAATAGAAAGCTTTGCCCTATTTTAAAATACTAGAACTCATAGTTAAATTATGGAATGTATTACAGTATCATGAAATGTGATGGTTGCCAATCTCCCTACAATTTTGTAGTGTTTCATTGGATAGCAGCTGGACTATTGACTACATGTCCTTTTGAGTTTCCACTAGCATCTGGAATATTCAAGCGTATACTTAATTTTTGTTGGGCAAACATTTAAAAAACAATGTAAGCATATGGAATGCTGTATATGAATCATGTACGGTAAGTAACATTGTGCTACAAATGTTAAAAAAAACACAGACTAAGAGTTTTACTTTTGAGTTTGAACAATGGAGGCAAAAGATGTTTTATATAAGATTGTACATTTTAGGATAAATGTAGCATTTGTAATGCAAGAATACAAGTATAAGATTAGATTTATTATAAATATCATGATCTCAATGTACCCTGCTCAAAATATTTTGCACTAATATTTTCCTGCATTTACCGGTTTTCCACTCAATATGTTACATGTTATGGCTAGCCAAATAACAATATTCAAATTTTTTTGCATCTTTTCCCACCCTACATAACCTTCTTACCCTTCTTAAGAATCCTATGCATACGAGGAATGTAAAAATTAAATTTTGTGTACTTTTGATTAACTTTCTTGCAGATACAACTTTTATTCTTTGGCTTAAATGTAGATGAAATTAATAAGAAGCAAATGACTGACCGTCTGCTATTAGTTCTGATTTAAATCCTGAAACAAAAAGACCACCTGAGGAAAAAGTGAGTGATCTCAACGGTGCAAGGTCAAGTCAAAACATAGATATTCAGGTCAGCCATAGTTGCATACTCAGAATTCCAAATAGCTATGTGCCAAGAACAAAAGACAGATGACATGTTCTTCCAATTATGGACTTTGTGGAATCTCAATGCTAAAAAAAGAAATAACATTTTCATTTCAGAAATCACATGTTTACATATATGTTTAATTGAGTGATATGTTCCTCTTAATTTACCATGCACAGAAATTTGGTTTCCTAGTAAAGAATGAACTACAATGCAAATGCTTCCTAATATACATTTGACTTGCCATTCTTGTTAAAGTTATATTACATAAGAGAATACATATATTAAAAGCTAAATAGATCAATTTTGTTTATTTACCTCATTATATTGTACAAATAGGATCAGTAAATATAGTCACATTGGTCTGTAATGATGCATAAGAGAGCTGCACTTCTTGTGTTTCTTGGTCCTACATTACGTGAAAGATACAATATTTTCACAAGTATTTCCCAAAAAGTTATGAGTTGCTGCCTATTTTTTAATCCTCTCTGAAAATCTTTATATTACTTTCTACTATAATGTAAGGCAGATTCTTTACTTTCAGTTCTACAAATACTGTTTAGGGATACATTTAGGATACTCAAAAGTACTTCATTGTCTAATTCTTTAACATTTATTTTGAAAATGGGAATTGGCATCCAAAACTAGGGACAATAGAGCAAATATTTGTCTTCTATCCTTTGTAAACTCTAACATACCAACAGCAAATAGGCTTGTAGTAATGCTAGCAGCAATTAATTTCAGTCAAAAATCAGATTACACATAAACCTCTATGATACATATGTTTCTTCTCCAGTCTGATCCTAATCTAGTGGTTGAATGAAATATTCTTTATCAGATATTCGAATGTCTTATTTTTTTCTTTTAAAATAGTCTTAAGCAGGATAGGAGAAAGATGCCATTTTCCTATTCTAAATTCATTGCTATGCTTCATGTTATTCTTATTCTCACAGAGGAAAAAATAATTTGGGCTTGAGAATTCACAAAATATAAAATATATTCAAAACCAAGTAAAGATTATAAATCTGTCAGATACTACCTCACAAAGGTACTATGAAAACCAAATGAATGAAGTAAATTACATAATCCACCCAGCGCTCACTGCAGGACTGATGGGATAATACTAAAATCAAATAAAATACTCATTGTTTTCTCATTGTAATGATTGTGACTATTTACTGTTTTAGATACAAACATTCAAAAGGAAATTTCCACAGTTTTAGGATTCCAATAGCATTTAAACCTGTTACATATTTAGGCATTACTTTAACTAAAGTATTAATAAAATATTACAAATAATTGTGTACTAACTTGGAAGAAATTAAATATGGAAATGAAGAAACTGAGCGTCAAAACATTTCAATATTTTAGGGCGACTTGCTGTGGTTAAAATGAACATTTTTCCATGGCTTAACTTTTAATTTCAATGCCTCCCAGTAGTAATTTCAGATCAGGCTTTAATACATTGGCAAAGAAAAATAGAAAGCTTCTGTCTCCATGCACAAAAACTGACAGTAAATAAAAGGATTTTATATAGGCCTCAGAAACAGGAAGCTGGGGCATGCTCAATTTGTTAATATATTATCGAGCAGCAGGGTTAGGGTATATGATTTCATTTATTATGGAACAGTCTGCTAAACAATGGATTCATATTTAAATTATGTCAGAGCCAGATAAGTTTATAAATCAATGTTTTTTTATACCCAAAATATTTATTCTAGAATAAAACAGATTGATTTTTTTTTACCTGAGCAACTAGTCAAACTGACCTAACTCTTTTAATATAGATAGTCCTCGAGTTCATTTAGTAACCATTCCAAGTTATAACAGCACTGAAAAAAGTGACTTATGACCATTTTTCACACGTATGACCATTGCATGATCAAAGTTCGGAAGCTTGGCAACTGACTCATATTTATGATGGTTGCAGTATCCTAGGGTCATATGATCACCTTTTGTGACTTTCTGACAAAGTCAATGTGGAAGCAACTGTGGTAAGAAAGGTCGTAAAATGGGGCAAAATTCACTTAACAAATGCCTCACTTAGCAACCAAAATTTTGGGCTCAATTGTAGTCGTAAGTCGAGGACTACCTGTAACATGTATTAGAATGATTATAATGGTTTGGCTAAAATAAAATCTTTTTAGGGTTATAATTTTTATAGACTAAAAGATTTTTCTAGTAATAGGGAAACTTTCAATAAAAATCAGATTGAGCAATGAATTGGTGATAAGTTACCTTGACTCTACTGGAATCAACTTAAATATCTTTTGGGCAATAGAAATTTTAGAGATTCAGCAACATGACCCAATATAAATTTCAAAACTTAATAGTTCATTATTTAAAACAACCAAAAAGAATAATTTCAAAAATGTATAGGTTATTCTTGAAATCACAAATCAGGAATCCACCATGTGGTTTAAGCGAAGCTTGGAGAACTGATTTTGGTAACCCCATACAGGAGACAAATTGGCAGAAGTTATAGAAACTGGGTGGATTCACTTCAGCTTCATACAAGTACAAGAAATGCAGTGGAAGATTACATATTGCCGGTATTTGACTCCTGTGAGGGAAAATTGTTTTTCCAAATGATGGAGACGTTGCAAAAAAAAAAAAAAAAGACTTATTTTTTTCATTTGTCATGGTTATGTGATAAAGTTATACCCTTTTGGCATAATATTTTTGAGAAGATAAGTAATAATTCTCTAATAAAAGAATTGAATACTCCCTGGAGCTAGGCTTACTGCATTTATTTACAGGACCAAACTGTAAGCTTAAAAATAAGAAACTTATTTGTTTAATTTTAGCTGTCAAAATACTAATTCTGCAACATTGGAAAACTCTAGATAACACACCAACTGAGTTGTGGATAAATAAATCCTCTTCAATTGCTACATTAAAAAAATGTCAAAGTTAAATTAATGAGACAACAGAGGCAGACTGCAATGTTATCAAAATTCTGGGTGGATTTTATAGTTTATCTCCATGGACTATAATCGCCTGTAATTTATAACTATATAATTTTTAAATATATATAATAGTACCTGTCTCTATTGCATAGCAATAGATTTTCTGGATACTTTCCATATTTTTTGTTTGTTTTCTCTTTGATGTATCTTTGATTTATGTAAATGTAATTATCTGATTTGTTTGGTTAAAACTAATTTTTAAAAAGTCAAAAATGATTGTGACTATGAATGTGAAAAGCCATTTATCCTAAATGGAATACTCAGAACAGAAAGGGGGGAAAGTATATAAATCTTTATGTATCAAGTTCATCTACTGCTGATACATAAAAGGCCCTGCCTTATTATGAGCAAAATGAGTATAAAGAGAAATTCAGCTAAGTATCTTAGACCGTATTTAAAAGGTACGTAGAAAGCAAGTGGGACCACTCATAATGGGTGTTGTGTGAGTGTGTTAGCAGTTTGAATCCTCTGTGGAATTGAGATGACTTTACCACACACCTTGTCTTGCAGATCCAAACTCTTTCATGCATATAAACAACACACCTTAATTTCACTATATAACTGCAGTGAATTAAATTTGAATATGATGCAATAATGAAGTCAGAGGGAATTCTTTTATTCAACTAAAACTGACCACTTATTTAATTTGAGGCGGCGGGGGGAGGGGGGGGAGGGATATTCAGCAGAAATTGGGAAAGCAATGGAGAAGTGGGAATAAGGGATGGACTCTGCAAGGGCAGAGAAAATACTCCTCAGTTTGCTTTAATAGCAGGGGGATTATTTCATTTTGACATTCATGGATAAATAGACTAGGCAGGATCCTTCTGCTATAGTTCACTGAAGCAGCCTGTTTAATTGCAAAGAGGTAATTTGATTTCTGAAGTGGGTTTAATCAGATGTATGTGGCAAGCCATTTGCAATTTTGCGGAATAGGCTCTTGAAGATCTGCTTCACTGATCTTAACAGCAGCAATGAGAAAAGAAGCAGCACCAGCAGCAATATTATCAAATATGAAAAACCAGCAACAATATTATCAAATATCAAGTCAGAATGACAACTGCCAGTCTAACGTCCCACTCCCCAGAAAACTACAGGAAGGCAAGCACCTACTCGCGTACACACATAGGCAGATACAGACTGAGGGAAGCTGCCTTGGGCCCATTAGTCCCACTAGCCTCAACTCCCAGTGTTTCCATCCCCTCCTTGGGAACTGAAAATTATCCACTTAAGACAGCACTTCTGATTGAAGGTGATGTCCAAAAGCAGTGAGATGCCCTGTTGTCTCATTTGCTCTTAGTTGATAAATACTTATATGTCAGCTTTCACTCTATACATATGTGTGGAATTAAGGCCGATGAGTTGTTCTTGTAGTAAAACAGGTTTCCCTTTGACCTTAGTTTTCCCATCAATCAACACACATGAATAAATACATATTCAACAAAACCACTGAACTGGAAAATGGTAAGAAGACAGCCAAGATTCTTTAGAAAGATCTGTTCATTTCCATTTTCAGAAGATTAGCCAGTAGTGGTAACAAATCTGGCAGGGACTGAAAAATGGAATGAGTGACACAGGATGAACTTCAGCAGTCATCCATCCTGTTTGAAATATAGTTCAGAACCCTTTCAAAAACTCTGGGTAAATATATTGTTACAAATTTTGTGACTGAAGTAGAAGCGCGCACACACGTACGCAGTCACCCAAATAATGTATTTATACTGTAATGTATGTTTCATTTTTTTACCTGTTAATATCAAACAATATTTAATATTTAATTTACTTTTAGATCTGGGGTTATTTATATATCTTTGACTCATATTACATAACAAGTAATATGAGAAATCATTTACTCCAGTAAAGATATTTCTATCAAATATTAGTTTAGCTTGTTTAGTTCAAATGAGTGGGAATGTGATCTTGTCCAATTCCAACCAATTTTAATTAGACTTCTGCAAAGAAAGCTAAAGTAGCAATTTTGAGGATTTTTCAATACAATCTTCCCCAATCTGATGGTAGGTGACACTATCTTGGATTATTTTTCTATGGTTTGTTCATGGCAGTCTTCTTAAAAATATACTACAGCTGATGTAGTACACAGGAAAACCATGCCACTACTAAGGTTTGAGCACCAGAGGGCAGAATAATAATTCACCTTGTCAAGGGTATCAATTATCAACATCTTCAAGAGTTTGTTTTTATACACCTCCCTTGTATTTTTCCTTGCATTTCCTTTCCCATCAAAGGCTTTTAAACTAATTTGCAGAAGCTTCCTGGTTGAGACAGTAAGTACCTCCACCCTGTCCCAATTGCAGGGAAAGGGAGAGGCCAGGAGAGGAGGGCAGGACTAACCGGAAGTGCGTGGAAGTGAGATCTTAATCTCTTCATTGTGAATACAAAAACATAATAGATCTGTTCTTTGATGGCAATTCCCTCGCTACTGTGGACTGACCTTGTGAATGCTGAGGCTCTGTCAGTCATTTCATTAGCAGCAAAATGTTCTGCAACCCATTTACAATTTCATTAAGGGAACAGCTGATGACCACTTTCAGCAGTGTAATTTTGTTGATCTATCACCCAACATTGTACTTCAGCTCTAAGTCATAATTCTTATTTGAAGGCTCATCACCAATTTGTCAAGCTCAATTGCTCATATTTCACAGCCATTTTGTTCTGATTCTCCTAAACATGCTCAGCTACAACACTGAGACCCACATATTGATAAAACCACAGTGGGTAAATCAGTTGTTTCACTGAAATGGGGAGGGGCATCTTCTTGTACATTAAGGTGGGGTCAGCAATCCTTTTAGGCAATTGATTTTTTTTTAAGTATCAAAACTGAAAAATGTTGGCTCAGTTTGTCTGGTTAGTATCTTCACTCAGTCTTCTGTGATGCCACCACCACCATCATCATTTTAACCATTGTTTATCCGCTGCAGGATGAAGATATCTCCCGCACATTTCCAACCCATACAGTTATTTTGCCAATTGGGCCTGCAGTACTTGCTGATGTCATTGAACTGTCTTTTTTTAGGTCTCAAACTTTCATAATACAGTGGAACCTTGGGTCGCGACCGTAATCCGTAATCCATTCCAGAACTACAGTCGCAACCCGATTTAGTCAGGACCGGAAGCATGACCGTCCGTGCATGCGCGACCAAAAAACCCAAAAAAATTGGCGCCGAAGGGAAAATCACCATGGCAGAGAAAATCGCTGCAGCAATTTTCAGGTTTGCTTGGTTGCCACTCAAAGATCTGTTCGCAACAGAAGCAAAACTGTTCTGAAAATTCTGGTCATCACCTGATTTGGTCACGAACAGAAGCGTTCGCAACCCGAGGTTCCACTATAATGGTAATCTCTCCAGACACTTTTTAAAAAAAATTGAGTAATTAAGTCTGTAGAGATTCTCAGTCATCCAGGTCATGATTGTCCCAAAGGTGCTTTTTCAGGAGGTAATTGTACTTTCTTATTTTTTCTTTTGAAGACATTTCGCTTCTCATCCAAGAACCTGTCACAGCTGAAGAAACTTCTTGGATGAGAAGCAAAACATCTTCAAAAGAAAAAACAAGGAAGTCCAGTTGCCTTCTGAAAAAGCACCTTTGGATAATTATGAGGTTTTGCCATTATGGAGGTATCTTTTGTGATTATAATATGGGTCAAGTGTGTATCACGTTACATTACCAACTCCTCTTCTGTGGAAACAGTCTGCATTTCCTCAGCCTATCCTAATATACCCATTGCTGGTAGATTTAGCACAGTCAGAAAATCTTTAAGAAAATGGTTACATAAAATAGTTGCACAGGGAGAAAGCAGGCACTTCTGACTTAAGAAGCTATAGTTACTCTGGCAGATTATCAACCTAGAACTGCTTGAAGGTTTCCCCTTGCCTTTCCCTCCCTCAGAAGAGAGGAAGCAAATCAAGAGAAAGGAAAGCCTTTAGCTGGAAAGAGAGTCTTGCTTCTGGCTGGGCTTTTTCTTTCATCTTCTGGCAGCTTCTCTTCCTTCAATAAACACCGGAAAGCTGCAGCAGGAGAAGGGGGGGGGAGTAGCCCAGTCAGCAGCAAAACAATGCCATGTCTCCTTTTCTGAAACAAGGACCTTTTATTTCTCCTTTCTGTTTCCTGGAACAGCAGAATAAGGTGGGGGCTTCAGACCTCCGCACTTCAGACCTCTTGACCCTTCCCTGCTCCTGGGATAGATGTGGGAAGGAGACCTTGGGAATTCTAAGGAACGAAGCTTGGCCTTTCCTCCCCCCCCCCCAAGTCAAGGCCATAAAAGGCAGCCCACTTCCTCATTCCGAAGCCCATGAGTATTCTTGAGAAAAGCTGCAAGAATGGCAGAAGGTCCTGTTGGAGGCCCTGCACAAGAGTAGGATAAGAGAGCAGCACAGAGAAGGACTCCATAGACAGTTATATTAGAGATCAAGGTTTGCAGTAGCTAAGAGAATTAGAATGCAGGTATGTGATCAAGGAAAGTAAGGTTTAACACTGAGGCAGGAAAAAACAAATGCACAGATATAGAATAGGTGGTACCTGGCTCAATAGCAGTAAGTGTCAGAGGGATCTAGCAGTTCTGATGGATCCTGAGAGGTTCCAGACGGAGCTTGGGCCATCCCCTGAGGCACTGACATGCAGCTCGACCAGTGAATTGGTGGCCGCTTGGGATAAGAAGGCCGCCGAAGCACTGGATCGAGTTGTACCTTTGCG
>JAOYMU010000098.1:104502647-104516552 GCA_025802295.1 Psammodynastes pulverulentus | reverse complement strand
AATGCACTACCTGACTCTGTGGTCTCTTCCCCAAACCCCAAAAACTTTAACCTTAGACTGTCTACTGTTGACCTCATTCCATTCCTAAGAGGTCTGCAAGGGGCATGCATAAGCACACCAACGTGCCTAATGTCCCCTTTTATTCATGTACCCATACTCATGTTTCTAATTATATCTGTTATCCTAGATGAAAAGTGAAGTAGTCACACTGTTAGTTTTGGTTAGCTTACTTGAATACAATGTTATTCAAATGCCCTCATGTCTTCCAAGAGAAAACAGGTTGTGGTAGTTCCCTTTAATCATTCACATCACTGTTTTCCCTGAACAGGCCATCTTGGTGTGCTTGCCTCTTGTGGGGTGAGTGATAGGAGACAGGAAGAGCAATTTTATACTGTGTTGATAGTAACAGATGATCCACTCAGAAATTCATACTAAACATTGTGTTTGTTGCCTCTTGTCCCACTTCATCAGAGGCCTTTGCATTCTCATCAGGCCTGTGCTGAGTGTAAAACTAGAGCTTTGCATTTTATGAGCAGTTGCAAATAAAGACAGATGTTGGCTTGTCAGAAGCCATGAATTTAATTCCCTTTTACACTATTTATGTTGATAATCCACCAAGTATGTTCAGTCTTCCCGCTTTTCCCTGAAAGGCTCCCATTTACTTTCGTTCTGTCATTTCATTTGCTTTGCCATTGAAATATAATCAAATCCAGCTTTACAACAGTAATATTTGAAGTATGTCAGGGCCCCTTACTTTCATTTTAGACAATTGTAAACTGTTAATGAGGATGTTTGCAGCATCAGCAATCTCCCCTCCCTTATTTTTTTCATATATCAGCCCATACCTTGGATTATATAGCATTATTTATGGAGACAGAGATGCATTTCCTCCAAGATGATCTTGATGGCATTTTTTTGTTGTCTCATGACTTGTCTGATTGATTTGTATGGCTATCCATCTCACCACAATGCCTCTAGGTGAACATATAAAAACATTTTTCAAAAAATAAACATAAACAACAGTACCTAAATCCAAACAACAGTACTTAAATCCATAACATATACACCTAAATATCTGCTGCCAGCAATAAGTTTAAAACCAACTGTATTTCCACACCTAAAACCGAGACTGGCACATTTCTGAGAGGACTCCCCCTTATTTTCCAAGTCTCAATAACTTTCTGTTTTGGATTCAGTTTTCCTTTATCAGACTATTGTCTAGACCAGGGCTGTCAAACTCCTGGCCCATAGGCCGGATGTGTCACATCCTGGCCACGGCCATGCCCGGTTTAGCAAAGGGGGGGAAGTCCCAATACATCACATGATACTGCCATGACAACGTGAGTTTGACAATCCTGGTCTAGACTGTTGCTCTTGCTCCTGTTTTTCCAGGCTATTTTTACAGAAAAATAAAGCTAAGGATCAACTGTGAATAGGTAGTACCTTGCTCAAGAGCAGAGGTGTCAAACTGGCAGCCCACGGGCTGGATGCGTCACACACAGGCCATGCCTACCCCAGCTCTGCAAATGGGAAAAACATTACGAAACGTCATGTGATGGCAACATGATGCAGTGAGTTTGACACCCATGCTTAAGAGCAGTAACTGCAAGAGGAAACTTGGAGTCGTAGAAGACAATCACTTAAATTTGAGCCAGCAGTGTGTAGCGGTTGTCAAAAAAGCCAATGCAGTCCTAGGCTGCATAAACAGAGGGATAGAATCAAGATCACATGAAGTGTTAATACCACTTTATAATGCTTTGGTAAGGCCACACTTGGAATACTACATCCAATTTTGGTCGCCATGATATAAAAAAGATGCCGAGACGCTAGAAAGAGTGCAGAGAAGAGCAACAAAGATCATTAGCTAAAATGTATGGAGAATGGTTGCAGGAATTGGGTATGTCTAATTTAATGAATAGATGAGCTAGGAGTGACATGATAGACAGACAGATAGACAAAAAGACAGACATAAAGACAGCACTATCCATAGCACTTTCCATAATGGAAATAAACCTTACCATTTTGAATTAGTATTAAAAATAAAAGGGCAGCTAAATTTAACCATTTTATATAGAGTTGTAAGAAATGACAATCTTTGTACTCTGTCAGACTTTCTCTCAGCATTTATATGGGCACCCATATATTAACTTGGAGGCCAAAGTATGGAGTAAGCACCATCTGAAAGAAAGCTGCACAATATAAATCTAGACTGTAATACATAAAAGGCAGGACAGATTTATGTGTTAGCGTTCCAGAAAAACCAAACTCCAACAGAAAAATTCCAAGGCAGGCATCATCTCAAAGTTCCATTTTATTGAAAAAGTCATACTGGCACATCTGGGAAAACCCAAATCTGAAAGTTCTGGGTTTTCCTCCAACAATTAAAAATCACAAATCCACCCCGCTGCACCCATCATTGCATCACATGTACCAATCACCATCCATTCCAAGTTAAACTTCCCCTCACCCCCTTGCCTTCCAGGTGCAGAAATAACATGACCTTGACTCCAGAGAAGAATGCTATTGTGTCTAACTACAACCCAACATGAAATCCCCCCTCCTATTTTCCCATGCCCCAAAGTGTAACAGCGTGGAAGCTTCTGGTTCTAATATGGCTTCCAAAGCTGACAAAGGGAAGAAAAGCCTAGAATAAGTAAACTCCCCAAACTTTGATCAAATTATCTGAAATGTTTCTTCCTTGACCCTTCTTCCCCTTCCACTGGCCATTTCTCATGTACTAAATGTATATACCATAATTTTTGATATTTTTGTTCCAAATACTGATAGTCTCAAGGCACTTACGTATCCTTGAAAAGCAGCTATTGTTCTAAAGTTATGTTAACCATACTTATGATAGCAACAGTAGGATAAACTCATTACCATGTGATTTAATATTCTAACTAACTTCTGAATTTCATTGCAAACAGTAAAGTGATTGCAAACACCTCTTACCAAATATTTTTTGCTGGACATGACATTGGAATCAGTTCTCAACAACCATTAATTTAGCAACAGTTTGAAGTTAGATTCTAATACAGATGCAAGTAGAAATCAGCAACTATCAAAATATATATAACCAATTTCACACAATTCCAATCTCTGCCAGTTTCCATACCACAGTACTATAAAACATGACCTAGTAATATTATTCAATTAATATACAATAGCAGTAATCCACTTTCATAGGGCATTAAACAACACCTATAGCCTGTTTTTAAAAGTTTATTAATAGATGCTAACTGAAGGTCAAATACATCTGTTTCCACAAAACTTGCATCTTTGCTGGAGATGGCCTGCCATGTGTACTTCACTGAAATATGGAAGATGTGAAGATTGAAAAACCTCTTTACAATCCCAGTGGCAATAACATTCCCATTTATATGTATGTTTTACAAACACAGCTGTGTTAAATTGCAAAAGCCATTAAACTGATCACTCACATGCAAAAACACTTTTGATTGCAGAGCTGCTCAAGGGTGTTATGGAAAGCTTTGAGAAATGAAGTCATGCAAATATTATTTTTCCTGGCTTCCTGTAGTTGCTCTTACACAATAACAAGAATTGGAAGGGACCTTGGAGGTCTTCTAGTCCAACCCCCTACTCAAGCTGGACTCCTTACATCATTCCAGACAAATGGCCGTCCAATCTCTTCTTTAAAATGTCCAGTGATGGAGCACCCATGACTCTTGGATTCCCTAGATTCCCTTGATTAATAATTCCCACTGTCAGGAAATTTCTCTTTAATTCTAGGTTGGATCTCTGTGACATGTAAAAAATTCTTTGTGGAGAAAACAAATGGGGGAAAAGTTTGTACTTCACGCTGCCCTCCAAAGGAAGAATATTTATAAGAATAAATCCTTTTTTATTCCTCACATTTTGCACAATAAAGAGAAAGGAGGTAAAAACACCAATTATGGTGTTCAATCAAGAAAGTATTTTCGACTGACCTACAAGTTTTCCAAATGAGTAGGGTTTTAATGCAGGTACAGTATATTCTCCAACAAGCCATTTCCTAACATATATTTTGAGGAAACAGAATAATATGACACTTGTATTATTGAACGTTGGAATTGACTCTGGGTATAAAAAACACTTCTCTCCAATCAAAGTTGCTTTCAGACAATATATTTTCTAAGATGATGTAGCCAGGGGTGGGATCTAGCCGGGTCTGCCTGGGTCGGGCAATCCAGTTGTTACGGGAAGCCTCCGTTCCGCAGAGCAGAACAGGAAGCAAAAAAACTATCCCACCCACCCTGACTTTTATCTGTGCTTTATCTCCTGAAGCTGCTTGTTCCTACAAGCCCCAGCTGGGGGCTGGGAAGCATCACGCAAATGTTTTTCCAGTGTGCACGCGTGATCCTGAACAGGTAGATGGCACCGGTTACATCCCATTGCTGTACGTAGCAGTAGAGCAACTATGCAGGCTGCCTTAGAATGCCACATTTGTTAGACAGAAAAAGATGGGTACCGCCCCTTAACATTTTTCCTTCACATGTCCAGTCCATTATTAACAGGGAAATGAATGTGTATATAGGAGTGTGGATATTATTTGGCTCTTTCAGACAGCTCGTCTTTCCATTTCATAGTCTTTCTCAATCCAGCAAAAATACTTAAGATTGAATTCAGCACTTTTAGAGTATCATAGAATGTAAAGTTTGAAAGATACTACACAGATCATCAAGTGAATCTGCCTGCTAGTACAATTATCCATTATAACTGTATTCCTAACAAATGGCCATCTAGCCCCTCTTTAAAAACCTTCAATGAAGGAGACTCCATCATCTCCTGAGGCAATCTTCCTATGGTTGAACAGCTCTTACTGTTAGAAAAGGTCTACCCAGTATTCTGCCAAAATCTAGTTTCTTTATTATACTGCAATTCCTACAGTATTTTCTTTTATAACAAATCTTAACAATTCTGTTCTCTTCTACACAATAGCCCTTCAGATTTATTTTTATTTATTTTTTCACATTTCTGTACTACTTAGATATTTAAAGACAGATATCATATCTCCTCACAATCTTCTTTTTTCTGGGCTAATCATACTAGCTCCTTCAAACATTCTTCCTAAACCGTTTTTTCAGCCTCTTATTAGCTTGTTTTCTGTTTTCTGGATCTTCTCTGGTTTTTCAATGTCCTTCCTATATTACAATGACCAGTACTGGATTTAATTTCCTAGGTGTGACTACATAGTACAGAGGAATGTTCACTTCTCTTGATCTTGATCACATTTGCCTGGTCCGTTCAGCTTGTGATCCATCAAGACACCCAGACCACCTTTCCATGTACTGCTGCCCAATAGGTTCTTCCATTCTATATCAGTGTCTTTGATTTTTCTTACTTAAATGCATTCGTCTTTGTTGAAATTAATTTTGTTGGTTTCTGCCATCATTCAACAGTGTTTGTTACTCCCCTTATTATTTATCTGCAAAGTTGACATCCAAGTCATTTATAAATTTGTTGAACACCTTGAATGGAGCTCTAAAATATACCACCTAATTGTGTTTTAACATATTCCACATGATATTATCAAAAAAGACCTCTTATATAATAAAAAAGCAGTGCATAATTCACATGATTTGAGTCTAGTTCTAACTCCTAGTATACCAGCACTATATTGTATCACGTTCCTTTCTCACATGGAAGTAAAAAGCAAAATATAAGAATATGGAAGTGATACTTTGAACTGTGTGTGTGTGTGTGTGTGTGTGTGTGTGTGTGTGTATGTGCAAGTACACTTGTTTACATGGACCCAAAAGCACAAATCAGATCTCTTGGATGATATTTTGCATATGTCAGTTCCTAAAGAAAGTTAAGTGTCATTGCTGATAGACTACGATTATAGTCCAGGTCTGTGTTTGTATGATTGCTAAACTTTATTATTAAAACCAAATTGCATTTTGAGTAAGCTTCCAATATAGTTCATATATTCCAAAATGGCTCAGCAGTTAAAGACACTGAGCTGGTCAGCTGAAGCTGACAGCCCCAGTTCGAGACCCAAGCGTTGTATGACGGGAACGGGGTGAGCTCCCATTACTTGCCCCAACTTCTGCCAACCTAGTAGTTCAAAAGCATGCAAATGCAAGTAGATAAATAGATACCCCTTCAGTGGGAAGGGATCAGCGTTCTGTGCATATAATCATGCCAGCCACATGACCACAAAAAATGTCTTTAGACAATGCTGGCTCCCTCGGCTAAGAAACAGAGATGAGCACTACCCCCCCCCCTAGAGTCGGATACCTTTGCCATTATAGCTTGTGCAAAGACATACATAAATGCAAATAGCTTGTTCATGATGTTCAACAAATTGACATAGAAGAAGATGTACTCTTCATAAACAGAATCATATTTCTTAATCATATGGACTTTCACGGATATAGAAGTCTCCAGTCTTTGCTTGATATGTTGTACATGCAAAGCAATTCTCCAGCTTCTGTCCTCGACCTCTAGATTATGATAATATGCAGGTGTATTCACTGACAAGGCCATGAGCAATGTCTGGAACTGAAAAAATGGAGCTTTATGATTATACTCCAAATCAGTCCTTAACACAAAACAATCACTGGAATAAGCTAGATAAACTAGGCTCTTTGTTTATTTATTGTATATATATTTCTGAAGCTATCAGCTCACCAAATTGGCACCTGTGGCTTGAAGTTCTTCACAAAGCAAATAAGCAAGTCTTTTCTATAACTTTTTGGGACATAAATGTTCTACTCTCAATGTTAAAGAATACTATCATTAAAATAAACACCGATTACCCATAATTTGATTTCATAATTATGTACTTGTTACCCATCTCATTTAAATAATTTTGCAAACTCTTAGAATTCATTACATTATTAGAGTTCAGAGAAAACTATTAAAAATCAGAAAACATTGCACTGAAGAGGAAGCTCCAGCACAAATCAGCACAATTAAAAAGCAAAGACATATAAGAAAATAGTTACTTTGCCTATTATATAAGCTTCTCAGGAGAATGGGTAGAATATAGATATATAAATGGGAATATTTGTATGAGATCACCATATGCTATTGAACTTAATTAAAGAATAAATCTATTTTTAATTGTAAATGTACAATAGTTCTTACTGAGAGAAAATTAGATTGTATTATATACAGTTCTTTATTGATTCTGAAAAGTGAGTCCGTATTTTCTCTGAATCTACAGTGTGCACACTATTTATTTACTAGGCCTCTTTCTCAGCTTACAATATTTGCAGACAATGTTGAATAGCCTTCTGCTTTGTTTTCACCCAAAACGGGTGATCTACTAAATAGAAACACATTTGATGACCTGTTGATTTTCTGGCCTTGCTGAAGCCAACTGAAAACATGTCTGTCAATTAACATTTAAAACTGACCACTGATCATTATCAGCTTTCGGTTGTCTCTTTGCATATTGTTTTTTCTAGTAATATAGACGAAAGAACTTCTGGGTGATATACAGCATGATTTAAAGATTACAAATTCATAGGGGGAAAAAAGTGTCACAGTTCTACAATCTGATCCCAAACACGTTGTGAAATTAGATTTAATTACACATTTTTGATGTCTGTGTTATGAAAACCATCCCACCTCATATAAACATGGCACCTTATGAAAGTACAAACACCTTTATTTAAATTTCCTTACAAGCCTGAAAAAAATGCAGATGATTTAAGAGTTCCATTAACTTAGTATGTATTGTATAACCCTAATTGGCATGATGGCCTGTGAGAAAATGACTACTGTGTGAATGTGACTATTGATAAAATGTACTTTTGTGGGAGAACAATACCTTCACCCAACCTCACCAAGCAACTTGCACAAGCAACCGAGTACCAGAAAAGAGGCAGAATCTGATCCTGAGAGAACACAATAACACAACAAGGGTAGAATCTGAACCCGAGAACATAAAGCTAGGCATGGGGATTCTGTTGTTTCTTTCAATAAATCACTTCATTCATCTCTCTCGCATACACACACTGTCTCCATCTTTCTCCAGTTCCCCAACATTCCCAATCCACTGTCATTCTCCATCTTCCACTGTCCCCTCACATCCCCTGCAAACTTATTAATTCTATTTTGGGGAAGGGGAATGGTAATTGGCCCAGGTGTAATGCAGAGACATTTTAAATAAATAACTGAAGTTGCTTTGGATTGAAAAATGTGTGTCAGCTAAACAAATAAACATTGGATAGGGACACTATGACAGAGAAGTCAAATGGAATCTGTGAAAATAGAGATCTTAGTCTTGCACCACAAAAAAGGCTATGTTGGCATTTTCTTCCTGTTCGGCAAAAGACAAATCTTGAAACAAAGTTGAATCGAGGGTAGTGCATGAATAATTGTGCAAATTGATATGAACAACAGAGCCTTACCTGTTGTGGTAACAAAATCCAGGATTATATATTTTTTGGAATCTGTCATGGCTTTGTGGAAAGGATTGATCACTAAAGCTTTGGAAAGGAAAAGCTTTATAGTTGAATCTGCCCTGGAGAAATGTGTAGGTACCTATGAGAATCCAGATGCCTTATGAGACATTCTACAATCTACTCCAACAAGGCAATGTTAGAGGAACAATGTGAGTTTAACTAAGGTACCCCTGGGATGCTAAACCAATCAATGTCAAGACACACAACTAAGGCCTCTCACTTCATTTATAATTGGTATAGTTTCCTTTTGTCAAGAGAATTATAATGAGGATGCCAATTAGCATTTACTGAACTGCTGAAACAATTCAGAAATATTGTTAAGTCAGATTTATTGTGGAGTTGTCAAATGACGCAACTTTCATTATTTCAGGTCATGCATGGAGAATCCAGAAACATACATTCCAAAGCACGGTTAAATTGCTTGTATTAGCAGAGGCAAGGCTGTAGGTCAATGGTACAGCTATGCATAAAAATGCTTAGGGTAGAACTGTGTACGCTCATTTACAAAGGTCACTTTTTAGTGTCTTACACACACATACACATTAAAGAACTTGGTTAGGAAGAGCTTCTACGTCAAATCCCCCCCCAATAGAAATCCCTGCTTACTACTATGCATTCTTCCATATACAGTGTGTACTACAAGTAATCCTTGACTTACAACAGTTCATTTACTGACTGTTAGATGATACAATGGCACTGAAAAAAGTGACTTATGACCATTTTTCACACTTATGACCATTGCAACATCCCCAAGATCAAGTGATCAAAATTCAGATGCTCGGCAACTGACTCATATTTATGAAGGTTGCAATGTCCTAGGGTCATGTAATCACCTTTTGTGACCTTCTGACAAGCAAAGTCAATGGGGAAACCGGATTCAACATCCGTGTTACTAACTTAACAACTGCAGTGACTCACTTAACAACTGTGGCAAGAAAGGTTGTAAAATGGCGCAAAATTCACTTAAGAAATGTTTCACTTAGCAACAGAAATTTGGGGTTCAATTGTGGTCATAAGTCAAGGACTATCTGTATATGTATGAATATACAATATGTATGTATTTATAAATGAGGGAAACATTAAAAAAACCAGGGCAAGCCGAAAGCCTGTTGGACACAAAGAATTTTTACAACACATGCATAGCGATCAGCCTCTGGTCTAAAAATCTGATTTAAATAATTAGATGGGTAGACTTGATCTTAGCTTTATCATACTTTGGTGTCCTGAAAGCCATAAGGACAAGCTAGAGAAAATAAAATATAAAAGTCATTTAGTAAAATAAATTTTAAAAATTTAATAACACCATACTTTATTTGAGTCCTACACTGTAATAGTTCTCATGAATAGTTCTCTAATTCTCTGACAAATAGGTCCTGTACTGTAATAGCTCTCATTTGTAAAGAATGGAAAGGGTTTGGCAATATCTTTCAATCTTGGATTTTGAACTTGTTTAAACTTTCCAGCTAAATGGACTGGACTTGCATAGGTTTTGAAAGGTAACTCCTAAAATTCCCAGCAACCTGAGCTGCAGTCTGAGCATGTCTAGAAGGAGCAAAGTTAGGGAGGACCATGAGGCACAAACCATGGCCATGAAATATATCCATTCCTCTTTCAAATTGTATGGCTTAAATGTGGAGTCTCTAGAATGGCATTTTAAACATCAAAGTGCCTGGAAAACTTCTAGAGTCTGCCACATTCCCTATTTTACCTGTTACACTGCTACTTGTCTTTTACAGAAAACTATAACGTATTTTTAATTAATAAATAATTTAGCACATTTTAATACAAAAAAATCCAAAATTAAACAAAAAAAAAAGCTGTGGGATCCAAAATTGATGAAGGACTATACTTCAAAGTTTTCTTTAGATGTGTGTCCAACTGCCCCCAAAAAACAAAATAAAAATAATTGGGATGGTTGGGTGATACGGAGGGTGGGGGGTTTAAAATGGGTGACTAGGAACAACTTTAATATTTTATCAATTATTTTCCCATAATTCTCCATATCTAACATAGCTGCCATTTTTTGACAATAGCTATGATAATCTAACCAAGTTAGATGAATTAAGTTATCATCCAACTGCACAGTATTTATAACATTTAGATTCCTATACTGTACATACTTAACTAAAATTGAATACCATTATAATCAAGTAAGCATCAGTTCTGGTGAATTATTTGAAAGAGCCTAAGACTGGCCCAAAGTAACAGAATTAGTTAAAAGTTTTGCTGCTGGTTCTGATTACAGTACACAATAATTTATCCTTATTTCATTGTATAAACATTTGCAAAGGATTTATCAGAACTTTCATTTCTTGTGCATTACTGGGTAACCAAGTAGCAAGTTTTACACATGGCTTCCGTCAAAATGAGAATTCTATAGATGGGGGAATATTATAGTCTAAGTCCAAATAATGTTTCATCAAGCATTTTGTTAGCAGATCAGATACTCACACAGATAATTCCCATTTCACATAAATGCATTTTTGTGCAAATATTCCACTAAAGATATGTTATTGTTTTCTTCCGTCCTAACTCAGAACTGTGTGCCTTTTGATATGGAAGGTGAATTCTGTGCCCCAGCAGCAAATATGAAAAAAGTGTTTCATAAGCTAGCTTAAACTATTACTGCTGAGGATTTTCCTATACGTGCACCTGTTTTTTTAAGGATATTGTTTTAATCTCAAAATTCGTTCCAAGTTCTGCTCTTTCTGATACAAGAAGTCATAAATTAGCTCATCCATTACAAAGAATCCTTCTAGGCCAGGGGTTTCCAACCTGAGGTCACTGTACCCCAGGAGGTTCAAGATGGAATTTAGGGGTGTGACAAAGAGTGGTTTGTTTCCCTTAGTGATAAATCGCAAGTCACTGTGTTTGTAGGTGGTGTGAACATTAATTACATTTCCTACAGATTGAAATGCTGGCCTTGTTAAAAAACTGAACAGGGTATATGCTCACCCCCCCCCCCCAATTAACTCTCTGTGTCTAGGATATTCTGGGAAGGGTTATGTGAAACTTTTCCAGAGAAAAATACAAAAATGCTTATATTCATCCTTAGATGTGATTTCAAAGTACATAATCCTATGAAATTCTTCCATAGAGTTGTGGGAAATCATATGTGACCCAATTACATAGCGTAACATCTAGGTCCCTCTATTGATGTTAGGAGAGTTTACTAATGTATAAGATTTTCCCCCTTTTTGTCCTGGGAGGCAGTTCTGAATAATCATTTGAGCATTTTGGATGAATGTTTTAAGTACACCCTAAAAATTATTTATTTCTGGTGTTTTCAAAAGATACTTCTTGCTTTAGCTGCAGTTGACAAAGGCTTGTAGGAAGTTTCTGACAGAGAAGTAGTGAGTTCTTTTGTTCTTATGTTTAATTAATTATTTTGAAAAGCTAGCTCTGTGTGCGCGCACGTGTGTGTGTGTAGCAAATTTGCTTTTCTTTTTTCCATGGCATGAGAGTCACATCCTCCAATTCACTTCTGTTCTACAGATATCATATCTAACAAGATAAAACCACATCATTTTGTATCTGTGAAAATGAGAGAGAAAACACATTCATTGCTTTTATATGACAATGAGGAGGAATGCGATGCTGATAAATGGATTCCTCAGAATCTGCATTTCCCAGAGATTAAATATTCAAAGAGATTTCTCAATTTTTTCCATTTTATTTTCCATCATTTTGTGATTACTAGTTTATGTATTTATTCATCTTGAATACTTTAGAGCAGGGGTGTCAAACTCGCAGCATCATGTCATCGTCATGTGACGTATCGCAACTTTCCCCCCCTTCGCTAAACTGGGGGTGGGCATGGCCAGCACATGACAAATCCTGTGGGCCGCGAGTTTGACACCCCTGCTTTAGAGAGTCTTCTCCTTTGGAGTACACATTTAGCATGCTTTTCCAAGGGGAAGGGGATTTTTTTCCCAATATGCACGATTATTCCACTCCTCATAGAATGTTAGATTATTTCTTTTTGTAAGAGCGAAAAACATTGAAGTAGTGACATTGGAGAGAAAAGGATAATTTAGCTCCCAGAAAGTGAGAAGGCTCATTCTGCTGAGCCATTTTTATTCTCTTTGGAATCTCTCTTTATCTCTCCCTCTGCAGGTGGAATTGGCTGCCTTGATCGTGATAGAGGACAAGCACGACAATGTCTTGATGTTGTGGAGATCTATAACCCTGATAGGAATTACTGGCGAGAAGGACCACCTATGCCTTACTCTCTTCTTTCCCTAAGAACCAACTCTACCTGTGCTGGTGCTGTAGAAGGAAAACTCTATGTCTGTGGAGGATTTCGTGGAACAGGTCTGGAGAAATCCAATGTTGTTATGTTTGCAATGTGCTTCAAGAATCACCATAAATATCACTATCCTAACTTACATTGCCTCCTATCCCTATCTGAAATTTTATATCTATCTATCTATCTATCTATCTATCTATCTATCTATCTATCTATCTACCTACCTACCTACCTACCTACCTACCTACCTACCTACCTACCTATTTACAGTATCCATCCATCCATCCATCTATCCATCCATCCATCCATATCTACACACACACACACACACACACACACACACACACACACACACTGTGTATATGCGTGTGTTTGTGTGCATGTATTCCCACTTCTTGATTTGTTGGTGGGGAATTGATGCCTGCAGCAACACTTCCCCCCCCTCCCTTATTTGCCACTTGTGAAAATTAATATTTAAATTGATTTAAAGCTTTATCCTCATTTAATCTATTTGCCTTTGCCTTCCAATTTCCTGCTTTCCTTTCAGCTTTGCATTCTGTCTGCATTATTATCTTTTTCTTTAAAAAAAAACCCCACTTCCCTATGATAGCAAGAACTTGATATTTGGGCAGTCCTGAGCCCTACCATCAGATTCGTTTCACGTTTTTAATTTAATTTAATTTAATTTCTGGGGCAAGAGGAGAAGGAACACCAAAAGAACGGAGGCTGGAAAGGTCATAACTGTGAAAATCGGTCACAAGTCACTCTTTCAGTGCCGTTGGGACCTAAATGAACTGTAGGAAGGTACATCCTTTGGATTTCTGACTCTCGATATTAAGCGGAGAAAAAATACGGTAGTGTTGGAATGTCAGGTCATTGGTGAAGCTCGCAACCATCCATGGTACAAGGGGAGGCAACATCTGGAGAGGTAGAAAACTTGAGTAACATTCAACCTTCCAGCAACTCTTCCATGAGACCAGGTGGATATATGGAAGCAGGAGAGGACATCATCAAAAAAAGATGAGCCCTAGAAAGAGTGCAGAGAAGAGTAACACAGATGATAAATGGTCTGGAAGCTAAAACGTACGATGAACGATTGAGGAAATTAGATATGTCTAGTCTAACAGAGAGAAGGACTAGTGCAGGGGTCTCCAACCTTGGCAACTTTAAGACTTGTGGACTTCAACTCCTAGAGTTTTCTCAGCTTTGCTGGCTGAGGAACTCTGGGAATTGAAGTCC
>JAOYMU010000098.1:104483913-104502547 GCA_025802295.1 Psammodynastes pulverulentus | reverse complement strand
ATCTATCATTTTGACAAAAAACTTAGTTTTATAGGACCTCTACCTCTACTCATCCTATATGATAGTAACTGGGAATATCTCAAATTTATATCAGTTTACTGAAAAAGTTCAAAGTCTCACTTTCTGCAAATAGATCCTTATAATCATATAACAATTATGATTAAACAACTTTGACCATGATATAAATTCTTCCGTATGCATATTTTCTGCAGTCCCATTTATTTATTATCTACGTTTACAATTGCACTTTTCCTCCAAAGAGTCTTTTGCATTGTATACGGTTTTCTCTCTCCCAGCCCCCTTAATTTTATCATCAGAACAATGTCATAAATTAGACTAAAATTATAAGAAAAGTTAACTAAAAAACTTTATGTGGGGATTGGGAATATCACCAAAATCAGTTCTACCTTATAATCCATATACCAATTGCCAGGCACAAGCAACAACATCCACATGCGTTGAGGTCAAGCTAACTTCTTTATTATAGTCTTCCTATAATACAGGAATCTTCCCAGACTGCTTGCTTTTTCTTGGAAACTCCATGAAGCTTGAGGAGTGGGGGTGGGACTCAGTTCTGAATCTCTTGCAGCTGCACAATAATTCAAGGCTAATTCCTTGTTTGACTCCTCCCTTCCTGGCTGGGAATTTCTCAACATCTATTTTCTTTATCTCTGTACTACAAATAACAGTTTTCTTTGTATATATGTACAAACAACTGCAGAATTGGATGTAAATTTGCTCATGAAATAGGACAGCATTCATGTTTTCAGAAATAGGACATTATGTCAGGGAATTGCTCAGCCACTGTCCAAATGGAGTCAGAGACACTGACACAAACTTGTAGTTTTATATAAATAAATGAATTTTACATTTATATTTACAGCAAACAAGATAGTCAGGCACATCACTACATCATGAGGTAAATCATCAAGTAAACCACAGAACATCATACAGAGCACACTGAAGAAAAAGGTGGAGAAAAAAGGAAACTCCACCTTCTCACCCAGCAACCAATTATAACATAGATTGCCTCATGCAGGAGCCTGCACTCTCCAACCAATCAACTACAACTGTGTGTTCTGACCCATTATACACTTTATTTTTCCAGCTATTAAGTTAAATATCTTAACATGTTAATAATCATTTAAGGGCAATATAATCCTATTTCTGTAGATCTTAGTCTATTGTCCTCCACAGAAATCTTTCCCCATCAAACAGCAAACAATATGGAGTAATCAGCCCACCGTTTTGCATTTTCAGAGTCACGGCAGCAACAATAGAACCAATTATTGTCCTTAAAGCAGCAGCATATTTATATTTGATGCTTACTTTTAAAAAAATCAAGCAGTTTCAGGTGTTCAGTGTCAACATTATAGTTCTAGATGTTTGGGATATGGACCATAATGACAATTGATATCAGAAAAAGGCAGTCAAGATGTTTCAAACAGTCAAGAGGGCAGTCAATCAAAGCTTAATACCTGAAGTCCATGGAGAAAAAGGAAGAGTGACTTTGATCATGTGGCTGCCATATCAACTTTTTTGGACATACACTTAACGGAAATCTCTGGAAGGTAAACTGTCTTACACCAACAAGCTTCAGGTTACATTAGATGATTTGGCCACAAACGCTTTAAACTTTATATACATATTTTCTGCAACAATGTTTCCTATTGCCCTATATGTCATCTAAATTTCAATCATTTAGACATCTATTGTACAGTCCTGGATTCTGGTTAAATTTGTGCCCAAACTGGCTACTTTGACAGGCTAGTGTTTTTGCCTTCCCATCAAACTTCTCCACTGTTCCTGAGAAATTACCCAGTGTCCCTCTAGCTAGCCAAGGGAATATAACAAAAATCGGTGTTCCAGCCAGTATTCTATTCTTACTGTTCTTGTTGCTGTATTTGTATTTGTTTTTTTTAGCAAGGGTTGAAAAAGGATCATAGTACATTAGAGCAAAAATGCTACCACCAAAACCCAGTGAGCAAGATGAAGAATGGGAGTAAGGCACAGTAATGTCTTCCTTCACCACAGAGGTTCATCTAAGGATCTGGGAGACAAAGTAAGAATTTCCCTGTGGAAAACTATCTGCCTCACAGCCCCACAACAAGAATCACAACATTGTCTCTGTGACATTAACTGTGCACCAGAACTTAGTTGCTATAGACATCCATGAGGTTGAGAGCATCATGGTGATTTAGGGATGTGGCACTTAGCTCAGGTTGGCATACTCAAATGTGTGTAAAGGGCCTGTTTTCCAGTTACCTGAAAGGGTTTTTCCTCTGGAAAGAAGGATACTTTAAACTAAGAAAATAAATTCTCCAAATGTACTACTGAAATATTATTGAAGGAACTCTTATTCTTTATTGATTTCTCCATTCTGCAGTCAACTTTCACTTCTGCACCCATCCTTTCACTTCTGGAATATCTCTTTTGAAGGACATCCTTCATGAAAACATTCCTTTAGTCTGTAAATTACACCTTGTTCTTGAAAAATCTGTAGACTATAAACACACAGCTTTCATAAATGTCCGTAGGATTTCAGTAAATCTAAAATCAGTGGTTTGCAGGGGGGAAATTCAGAGCTATTACAATTTCCCATTCCTTTTCTTGGCCTATTCACCTATGTTCTAAATGATCACTAGAAGTCTTATTAGTAAACAATATTGCACTATTACAGTAGATAGTTTTCAAGCCCTTTCTAACCCTGGGAAGATAGTGAAGGCGATTCCAAAATAGAAAAATTACTTACTTCGTTTATATGCTGCACATTCCCAAAGGTTAGTCGGCAGAAACATACTGACTCTTTTCTTTCTTGTTTTCTCCATCACTTTTGATTTTATTTAAATCTGTGATACCAGAATAAAGTATTGCAATCTGTTGCTGTTTACAGTACAGTACTGCTACACAGTACAGTAATAGATTGACTAGTGTCTGAATTAGTGCTGGATGCCTCTGAGGACCACAATATTAGCATGAACATGCAAGATTCATTAGGTGTTTGCACTGCAGAGTCACCAAAACAAGGCCAAAGTCCTTGACTGTTGCTTCCCAGTTTATTTAGTTAGAGTTTAAAAAAAACAACCTACAATTCAAAGTAACTTACAGCTGATGAGATTAAAATCAAATTCAGAAAAGAGCTTAATAAACATCATAAAATATATTAGTAGAGCAGACTTGACTCAACAGTCAACTATTGCAGGGCAGACTAAATAAAAACATTTTGCCTGCCAAGAATGATAGCAGAGAGGGAAATAGTTTGAGTCCCCTTGGCTGTTAGTTCCAAACTGCAAAAGGATGTTTCCAAAAGTCACCAGATCTTTTTTTCTCATGTTTCCTCAAATATTCCTTCAGTGCTGATAAGATCACAACCTCTCCAGACAATTATACAGCCTGGAAAAGTTGGCTTCTCAAATAAGTGGATCCGAAATAGTATGAGGATATATATAGAACCAGGATTCTGAATCATGCATTTTAACAGGCCAGTACCCACTGGAATGATTTTGACAAAGAGAGCGTGTGATTTCTATAATGACTCCTGGTTGCTTGACTGGCTTGGCCACAAACATTCTGGGGCAGCTGAAGTGTCTAAATATTTTCCAAAATCAGTTTACTGAGAACATGTTAATGCATTCCAAGCGTGTGTCAGTATGATCAAAATGGTTATTTCCATTAAAAGGCATATGTAATATACCAGCAAGGCAAAAGCATTCCTGCTCCCTGCTGAGATATGCTCAGGGCTGGATTTAGAAGAGCTCTAACTGGCAAATTGAGAGATGGTGTAACCCATTCAGCACAGACCAAATTCATTTCTTACTTTGCCTTTGGGCTATTCAGAAACACATTAATTTCTTCGTGTGTGTGTATGTATGTGTGTGTGTGCATGCGTGCGTGCTTTAGAGGAGAATTGTCCTGGGCTGCCCACATGGAGAACTGCATGAAAATATAATCCATTATTTGAGATATAATCATAGCGTTCGAAGATACCTTGAATAACATCTAGCCCAATTTTCCTGAGCAGCACAGGATCCAGTTAACATCTCTGACAGCTGCCAATCCAGCCTGTGATTAAAGACCTCTAGAAAAGAGAGTTCACTATTTCATGTGCTAGTCCATTCCTCATGGCTTGCACAATCAAGAAATTCCTCCAGATTTCTAATCTGAAGTTGTTTCCTCATAATTTTAACAATTGATTCTGACCCAGCCCCTTGGCAATGTAGAATAAGCCCATTTCTTCTCCTGGGACAACCCTTCAGATATTTCTTGACTGCTATTATATCTCTCCTCAGGTATTTTTTTCCTGTAGGCTAAGCATACCCTAATCCTTTAACTGTTCTTCACAGGACTTGGTTTCCAGATTCCCTACAATCTTGGTAGCACTCCTCTGAACTTGTTCCAATTTGCTACTGTTGTACTACTCTGGTGCTCAGCTCTGAACCCAGTACTCCAAATACTGCCTGGGACAGAGCAATATGAAACAATTATGTCCCATAATCTGGATTCAATGCATCTATTAATGCGCCCCAAGAAAGCTTTTGACTTTTTAGCAGCTGCATCACACTATTAGGACATGTGGCTAACAAGTATATTCAGATCCCTACTGCCAAGCCAGATCTCCCCCATCCTACACAAATATCTTACAGGTTTCCTACCCAAATACAGAACTGAATATTTTTTTTCTACTCTATTAAAGTCTATCTTATTCATTTTAGCCTTCTTCTCAAGCATCCCTATATCCTTTTGAATCTTCTATTATCTAACATTTTATTCAGCCTCCCAGCTTTATGTTATCTGAAGACTGTCTAAATATTCCCTTAACTCCCTCCTCCAATCATTGATAAAAAAAAATGTTGAATAGTTCAAGGAGCAGGAAAGAGCCTTCTGTAACTCTACTCAATATTTGCCTCCGAGCTAAAGTAGAGCCGTTAATGAGCACACTTTACATGTACTTTTTCAGCCAACTGAAAGTCTAACTGACATACTTTACCATTTTATTAAGGAGAATACCATACTTTACCATTTTATTAAGGAGAAAATCATGAAAAGCTCTGTCAAAAAAATTTCTGAAGTCTGGGTATGCTATCTTTACAGCATTCCCCTGACCTGCTAAGCTAAATACTATTACAAAAGAAGAAGAAGATAAGCTTAGTATGGCATGGTTTGTATTTGACAAATCCACACTGGATCCTGTCAATCGTAGCATGCCTATCCAAGTGCTCACAAACATACTGCTTGATAATCTGTTCAAGGACAGTGCTCAGTATAAATGCCAAGCTGACAGACCAAAGTTTTCCCAGTCTTCCTCCTTCCCCTTTTTGAACATTTGCTCCTCTTAGTCTTCCAGAGCACCATTGATTTTTCTAGCCTGTGGCACATATCTTCTTAGTAGATACTGAAGATACTGAATTTTTTACATGCAACAAAAGCAGAGTTGCCAGAAAAAGATGGAAATCTAAAAGTCTAAAATCTTTAGCATTCTTTCAATGTTGCTTAGAAGAATGGCCAACTTGACCATCAGAAGGGACAGGTATGCCCAAGTCACCCTGAAATGGACAAGGCATGCTTCTGTGATCCTTCCCTGTCCCCTGGTCACCTGACTTTCTCTCTCTGCTTTAATGACAGAAAAGCATAACCAATTTTATACCTCTTGCAGCTATTGCTGAAGTTTTGTTGAAGAGGCCTACATTTAACTCTGGGGAAAATAAGGACTAATTAAAGTGTATTTCATGGACTTGGAGGTGAGATAAGCCAACGTCATGGAAACATGGCTAAAAAAATATGGGCACATTTGTCCTGTGATTTGGTGCAAATCAGGAAAGATTGTAGATGAAATCAAATGCTCCAATAATTTTGCAATTAGTTCTTCCATCATAAACTACCCCATCTTTTTGCTCTGAGGTGTAGAAAAACTAGGCTAGGGAGTTATTTATATTATAGATTCTGTGATTCTAGTTCTTTCAGTCACTCCTTAGATGAAATAGATTTTACTTCAGGTTTAGTTCCTGATAAAGTATATTTATTCATTCTTACTGTGCCACTCATTCTTTGCAGCACCTCTGACAAATCCTAGTTGACATCTGATTGACTGACTCTGCCTGCACTGAATTGGGCGACAGAAGAACAAACACGCTAACCTGTCAATAACAACAAACAATATCAGTATTGTTTCCAGTTATTGGGCTTCTGTAATTGTCTTGTTGCTGTGGTGATAGGTGGCAATTTATTCCATAGATGTCATGCAGGAATAAATGTTCCCCATTAGCACTATAACAATACGACTCTAGTAGCCCGTTAGATCCAAAAAGGGCAAGGCAGAAACAGTGTAGTTATTATACCCCAGAGGCAGCTCTCCTATCAAAGACTAGAAGGTAAGGAAAAGAAGCCATAAAAACACAACCTAAACTGATACAATTGTTTTCATTGCCAGACTCAGAAAAAACAAACTAACAATAGTTACAGATTAAATCTCTAATTTCCATCAGGTTTCCATCAGAGTCATCGTCCTCTTCAAATCAGATACTTGCTTCTAGCTCAGCTTTCAATCTAAGACCAATAAAGAATTTAATATACCAGCAAACGTATTTACCCTATTACTCCATCCTTCATAGATAGAAGGACTCTCAGAATTTACTGAAAAATACCCTTCAACTATATCAACGGACAGAGGAAATGAAGATTTTCAGAACGTTAATGAAAACTAGGAAGCTTCAGCACGTTATCCAATGGAGATATATACAGTTGGAAATCTGTATTAGCAGGAAATATTTTCTACTTTGCCTGCAAGCTTTCATTTATCCATGGATATGCAAAGTATTTTTCAACCTGGAATAAATATGAGCAAAATGTCAAGAAGCATGAAAAAAAAATATCCAACACCAAAAGAGCATGACTTTTACAGAAGAATGATGCATGTACAATAAATGAATGTACCGAGAGCCAGAAATCACATACTGGAAAGATGTATTGAAGCATATTATTGCCATTTTAAAATTTGTTGCAGGGACATAGTGAACAGTGAAAGCCAAACAGAAAACATTCTCTGGTGGTTACCAGATCCTCCCCATTGAAATTTAACTCGGAACACTGGACCGAATTGCCCAGTTTAATCCTTTTCTTGAGTAGCACCTGGAAGAATAGGGAGATAAAAGAAAGGGCCGTATTTCATTTTTTTTAACAGATTAACAGAGTTGGAAGGGACCTTGTAGGTCATCTAGTCCAACACCCCCCCACCGCCCAAGCAGGAGACCCTATACCATTTCTGATAAATGGCAGTCCAATCTCTTTCTGAAAGTCCCAAGGGATGACGCTTCCACAACTTCTGAGGGCAAGCTGTTCCATTGGTTGATTGTTCTCACTGTCAGAAAGTAAAATTACATTTTACAATAATGCAGTCAGGAAAGACTTTTATTTTTTGTTCCTGAAGTAGAACGATAACTTCTTTAGTAAGAAATGTTGTCTGATGGTCCCGTTCAGTATTACTTCTGAGCTAAATTTCAGAACGGAAGATATGACTTCTTAAATAACTCCCTAAAGCAAAACTGGGGCAATAGAGTTAGTGAGATCTGAGAGCCAGTTGACACTGAGCATGGAGCTGTTCCTGGAACTCAAGTGGCTGTAATCATGAAGTTTTGTCCTTAATTTACTTCTTCAGATTGCTTCCTTCAAGCTAATCATAATGAGCATCAAGAGAGCTCATTATAAAGAGCTAACCTCCTTTTGCCAATCTGCTGATACCAGGCAAGTCTTTCCCCATCAAAGCAGTCAGACTTCAATTTGCCTCTTAAGTGTGCTGATTCTGCTAATATTGGGCTAATGATAACATTAATGCAAGACGACATTGTCTCCATCTCCTTATTCATCTTACTTCCCAATTACAGCCTGGTATCACAAGTACCGATCTTCTCCAGTTGATAGTAATCTTGTTCACCCATGAAAATTTCAGCAATCCTATTTTGCAGTTGCATCTTTGTGCCAATTCACTGTGCGGTATGCGGCCTTATTACCCTGAGTAGTAGTTATCTTAAAACGAACTTCCAGAACTACGTATAAGTGTCACCTGTGGTTTTCCTACAGGCTGTGTTACTAAGCTTTTGCCATGAATCTACTGATAAGGCAAATGTTGTCGATTGGCAGTATACAGGTATTATAGATGCCTTTTCCTATCAAACTAAACCCTAAAGAGACCTTGTTGAGTATGATGGCTTACTTCAAGCTATACATTTAGCATTTATCTCTTTAGGAAATAAAAAGCACTAGCTTTAGATGTGGAATCAGCATAACTAGTGGACTATTGATGACACTAAATTTTTCAGAGTGATAAAACAAAACAAAAAAAAGACTGTGAAGATCTCCAGAAGAACCTCTGCACATTAAGAGAGTGGCCATCAAATGGTGAATATCATTCAGTAGGAGAAAGTGTAAAGTGATGCATATTGGTGCCAAAACTTGTAATTATGTATATAAACTAATGGAATCAGGGCTACCATTGAATGATGAGAAAAGAGATCTTGGGATAACGTATAAGTAGTTCAGTGAAGGTGTTGATACAGCGTAGCTACCTGTAAAAAAAAAGTCCAACAGCTTGTTAGGAATAATAAGGAATGGTAATGAAAAAAGAGATGCCAATGTTATAATGATCTTATATAAATCAAAATGGTATGGCTGCATCTGGAATATTGTGTGCAGTTCTGGTCACTGCACCTCAAAAAAGAATATGGAAAAGGTTTAGTGGAGAAGGAGAAGGTTTAGTGGAGGGCAATTAAGATGGAGAAGATGCTAGAGCAGTTTCCCTCTGAGGAGAGGTTGCAATTTTTGGGGCTTTTTAGTTTAGAAAGTGCCTTTTGGAAGGCTGAGGATGGCAGATGATTTCTGCAGCTCATTTACAAATCACTGTCAGGAAATTAATGCGCCCCATGTAACCTACATGGCAAGATAACTGTGGCAGAGGTCACAGTTCTAGATCAAAGCTCCTTTTTGTTTCTTCCACTTTTTGTAAAATGATACTATCAGCTGGGGAAGAAATGAATTAATTGGGCTTCTAATTCTTAGAAGAGTTAGAATCCTAGCAGAAGTTGGCATGACTGAAATATCCCAGTGTTACTATAGTGTGGAAGTGGAAATATGTTCATTTGACATAGGAAGACCTCATCCATATCTTATGCTTCTTCTGACACTCTATAATAAACTCTTTTTTCTTACCCAAACACTCTCTATAAGAATTTTCATGATCTGATTCCTGAATTTTTATACATTTTTTTCCTTTAAGTACAGCTTAACATAAGTACAACTTACAGATAAGAGCCATGGTAGCTCAGTGGTTAGACTGCAGTACTGTAGGGCTAACTCACTGCTCACTCCAGGAGTTCGATCCTGAGCGGCTCAAAATTGACTCAGCTTTCCATCCTTCTGAGGTTGGTAAAAGAGGATCAAGATAGTTGGGGGCAATATGCTGCCTCTGTAAACTGCTTAGAGGGCACTGTGAAGTGGCATATAAGTCTAAGTGCTATTGCTATTAACATCCTTTCCCTTTCTGTTTAAGTCTGCTTTCTTAAAAATAAATCATAGCTTTCCAAAACTATCATCCCACCAAGTTTCAGCCATCCATAGGATATCGTATTTGTCCTCCCATGTTAGGATTTCAAATGCTCTTTGTTTGTTCTGGTTGCCTGTGCATCAGGGTATAAGTAGCAGCCAGAGGGTACAGCACAGTGTTCACTCTTTCTGAGCAGTGTACAAGAGGAATACAGGCATACATACGTCTGGACCAAATTATGGTTTCTTCTCAGCCTTCACTAACAGAGTCTTGTTAGCAGTAGACTCTAGGGCTGCCTTCCTTACAACCCCTTTGGCAAGGAAAAAGTGGGTCAGTGGGATGGGGAGATAAGACAAAATAATAAACCTCAAAGGGGAAGGGGGTTATTTGACTGGTCATGTAGAAACAGAATCTTTCAGTGATTTAAGAACTAGAGCTAATGATTTTCAGTTATGATTTCCCATATAATTTCCCATCCCCTTCTCATAGACAATCCTTATGGCACAATTCTTTCCATGGCATACTTGAACATCATTATATCCAAGTGTTTTTGACAACCTGAGATTTAAAAAAAAATGTGGTTTTTTTGACAAGATAGGAATCTGAAAGCAGCCACCTAGCATACGAAATACAGCTCAGATATAAAACTTTTTTAAAAAGAAGAATTCAGGTGTTTTAATCACCATTATTTCCTATTCATTTTAAATGAAAACAGTATAGAAATATATAAATATTTATATAAACCGTAAACATAATATGCAGGCATTTGACTAGAATTATAAGGAAACCTTAAAGTTTTTTTTAAAAATCAAAATTATCTTTATTGAAAATTGCACCTTGCCATTAAAAAAAAAATGAAGTAAGAAGAAGCGATCAGTGTATAGAACCACAGGGATAATTGTTAAGTCTACCATATATAAAATACAATTTTAAAACAAATAGAAAAACAGATTAAATATTTATTCTATACCCTAAAGCAATCTGTCAGCCTCTGCATGCAAAGGGCAATATGGTGTCAGGCAAACTACAGAAGTCACACAACATTAACAGCAAACCCCGGCCCGTTTATGTCTGAATGGCAAAATAGGTGGAGGTTTATGAATGTCTTGAGATATTTAAAAGCGTGCCTTACGGAAAGCTCATTAGTAGTGCTGGATAGCATAGGCTGCACAAATGGAAGAGCTTACAATAATGCCAGATACCAAGATGCCAGAGACTTTTCTTCCCTGGGGCTAATACAGTTTCAGGGGAGATTATTTTCGCTAGAGTTGCGGCAAGACAAGAAACGATATAATTTTTTAAAGAGGAAGCCACTTGCTTTGTGCCTTTGTCTCAATCGCAGCTAGTCTTCCAATTTAAAAGCAGAGCCACTAGCTTGGAAAAGATGTCAGGGACTCCCTAAATGACCCACTTAGTTGCTGCTGCTGCTGCTGCTGCTGCTGCTGCTGCTGCTGCTGCTGCTGCTGTTTCCCATGCCTCTCTGTTGGGCTCAAACAATCCAGAAAAAAAGGAAGGGTCTTGCTCTCATTTTGGTCATTCAGGAATGAGAAGAGAAATCTTTGCAACCATCCTATGATATGAATTAGGTTGAGAAATTGACACAAAGTCATTCAGCAAAGTCATTCGGGGAGTCCCTGAAATCTTCTCCAAAGCCCCCCTAGAAAGCTAGTGGCTCTGCTTTTAAATTGGAAGACTAGCTACGATTGGTTTAATAAGGATTTGAAGCTTGCTCTCTCTTATCTTAACTGGCACAGAATCAATTGCTTTTATATTACAGTTGTTTGGTTCTTAAGGAGACTGGACTATATTGTAAAAGAGGTAGGCTGGCTACAGTCTTCCAGATGGATTTGGACTACAGCATCCAGCGTTTCCAATAGTTGCCACATTGGCCAGGTCTCCCATTCTCATTGTAGAGTACACAGAAATGGAAAAAAAGCTAAACTGATACATTCTAGACAATGTATCTATGGAGATTCTCAATCATCCAGGTCATGATTATCTCAAAGGTGTTCGACTTCCTTAATTTTTCCTTGAAAACATTTCACTTTGCATCCATGAAGCTTCTTCAATTCTGACTGAATGATGGGGAATGGAAGGATTTATATTCTTTGCAGTCATTTGGTCGTTAGCACTCTGAATGTCAGTCATTAGCTCTCTGAGAGTCACTGAGGCCACTTGGGGGTTTATCTGTACCTTCAGGGTCACCTGAATCAGAGTGCAAATAGGTGTGGAACTTTCTTGGAACTGTTGAACTGTAGACAGGAGATAGGTGGTATCATATCCCTTCCCCTCTATTGAGAGAAGGCGTTTCAATTTTATGGCCTCTTTTACTTCTCTTTCAAACCCCATTTTCAATAAATACATCAAGGAAGCCCTCAGAGCTTGTGATTATCCCAACTGGGACTTCATCAACTCTAGAAAAAGATCCAGCAGAAGCTCCTCCATAAAAGATAAAGAAGAGAACAACAAAGTGATGTTATCGTTCCATTGTTTGCAGAAATATCGGAAGAGCTCAGGAGGATTTTCATCCACAACAAGATATGTACATACTTTAAATCCACTAAGGAAGAAGCTTGTCCACTCCAAGCATAAAACACCCAGACACAAACTGAGCTATGTGATATATGCAATACAATACAGGGACATGTGTGAAAATCTGCACATTGGAGAAACAAAACAACCACTTCACAAACACATGGCACAGCATAGGAACAAACCCATCAGGACAAGGTTCAGAAGTCCATCTGCATTTGAAAGAAAAGGTTAGTCTTTTGAAGGCAGCAAAGTCCACATTCTGGACAGAGAGGACCAGCGGTGTGAAAGAAGGGTCAAAGAGGCCATCTATGTTAAAACTGAACAGCCCTCTCTCAGCAGAGGGGGGGGATAGGACACCACTTATCTCCATGATTTAAACCTTGACAATGAAACAGACAAGAAATTATCAATTTTGCTTACATAAAAACAGATGTACAATGCTAAGTTTTGTCAAAACTATTTCAAATAGTTTGAAGATTAGGAATGTCAAAACTATGTCCAGACTGATAATGGAAGTGTGCATCAATCAGGAGCCTAGTTCTTGAATTAGGACGAGACACAAACACAACGATATAGTTCAGTAAGATGTGAAAATGCTTTGGGTATAGTTTTGTTCCTTTTCTCCCTACAGGCTCTCAAGATTCAGTGAGAGTATTTAGAGATCCCACAGCGTGTGTAGAAAAAAATGGAAAAATTATCTATTTCTCTTAACAGTCAGAAAAGTTCAGCCTCAAGGTTTTCACTGAAAAACAAACCATTAAAAACAAAAAAGGAACAAATAGGGAAAATGAAAGCAACTTCTCATTTGCAGCAAAGAACTTGATGTTTTGTAAAAGGTTTCAGAAAGCTCAAATCAACGAGTCTTTACAAGAAGGAAAACAAAAGGGGATTCTGAACCAAAATTCTGTCTTGTTTGATGGTTCAGTTACTGCACAGTTTTACAGCCTTCGTTAAAAGCCGCTTATTGTGAAATCTTGGCTTTGATTTCGTAGCCTTGCTTGAATGGAACTGCTTCTTATAAATTCATCACTTGTTCCAAACAGGGAAACTTACAAGAGAGGAGTTAAACTGCTGTTTGCTTTAAAGCATTTCCTGAAGCCTGGAGGGCATTTTCTTATTTGCCCTAAAAACATGCATAGCCTCTATTGTTGTCCTTGCTGTTATTTCTGGACAGAATTTTGAAAATAACTTGAATAGATATATTTAAAAATGTATAAATTCTAAAATTACACTTGAAGTGAATTTAAAGTAATACAGCCCCATGTATGAAAGAGACTTTAACAATAAAATAAAAACTGTAAGATGATCAGAATATTTAAATGCCGTCACAATGAAGCCAAATGGCTTTTTTGACTTTGCACCAAGTCTAATATTAATTTTCACTGGTTCAGTTCTGTGTAGTTTGCCACTTTCTACAGAAGTTATTAATCTTAGCTGCAGTCACACTTTTTTTTTCATGTTCCCCTTTCTTGCAGTTCTTCTTCTCCTAAAAGAAACAATTTAATTACAGTGTACAAAGATGAACAACATACTGTGGGAAAACAGTTGAAAAGATACAGAAATATAGCCAGAATGACAAGACAAACACATTCAGAGGGAATCTTTCTTGAGAAACATGAACTAGATTCTTCTTGTGGGATAGTTAAGGAACTCAAAAATTTTACATGTAGTAAATATAGCATCATATTTGTTTCATTACTATACATGATATGAGTCATGTTAGATGACTTAACTTGCAAGGAATATTTATGAGTGAGTATGAAAGTAAGTACACCCATTTGGATGACAGATGCAAACATTTTTTGTTACAGAATTGCAACTTTGTTTCAAGTTGTCTTTCCATATTATTAAACTTTTTCTATAGATTTGCTTTTGTCACTTAGCTTTCCAAATGCTCTGAGTACTAGGTCATTCATCTTAATTGTGTTGTGTGTTGTCCTCCTCTGTTTTTATAACTTTCTGGGCATGTTGGGAAGTGTTATGCATAAAAACAAAGATGCAAAGGTGTGCTTTAAGTCTAAAAGTCTTTTAATGAATTTTCTTCTTTGCAAGTTGTCCACTTTTGGCTGCTTTACTATGACTGACAGAAGACTGCTCAGCACTGCTAAAGCTCTTCTTATCCTTCACTTAGCCATGAGGCAATGCCATCCACTAGTGAAAGTACTACAGCAGGGCCAGGGCCAGGGAGATCCATGTCCAAGTCACCCCTTAGCTAAGGAGGTCCACTGGGATGTCTCTTAGTACAACTGTATCAAAGAATTGCAGAGACCATAAGTGTGGTGAAAGTGTGAATGTTATGTAGGTCACTATGAGCTCCTGGGAGAATGGAAGGATATAAATCTAACAAATATAACTAAATAGCAATAGCACTTAGACCTATATACCGCTTCACAGAACTTTATAACCCACTCTAAGAGGTTTACAGAGTCAGCATGTTGCTCCCAACAATCTGGGTCCTCATTTTACCCACCTCGGAAGGATGGAAGGCTAAGTCAACCTTGAGCCTGGTGAGATTCAATCCGCCAAACTGCTGGCAGCCGATGATCAGCAGAAGTAGCTTGCAGTGCTGCACTCTAACCACTGCACCACCGCGGCTCTTTTATTTATTAAATAAATAAAAAGAAATCATGCTCTAATAATACAAAATTTCCCTCATGACCTGATTATGTTGTGCCATTTCCAGTCCGTGAGTAAAGCAATGCTATGGCTTTGGGAGCTAGTATTTTCTCACTTGTTCTGATACCCTCAAGGGGTAGACCCAAATATAAGTACTTTTCCACCCATCACCTCAGAGGTCAAGTCAGGGTAACCATCAGTGAGTGTGACCAGAATACACATATTTTGGAAGTATTGGGGAAATTGGGCGTGGCCCTCCATCCGGTGGCTAGCCAGCCTCCCCTACAACCATTTCCTTTCAAGCTTTTTTCCTCTCTGAGCACTTCATTTCCTAAAGAGCATTCATATCTATCATCTGTTTTTTTACTACCTCTTTTTAACAACACACAAGGAGGAAAATAGACTTCCCACTGGGGAAGAAGTTTTGCCTTTGTGCTAATCCACTTTTATAATATTTTTGAAAAAGTTATCTTTACCATAAGATGCAACACTCCTGCTTTGCCTCATAGCAGTAGGTGGAAAATAATGAGAAATATTGCATTGGGCTGTTGTTGTTTATTACTTGCAGTTTTAAGTCAACAGGGCTGCCCAGCAGCTGGTCAGAGTTCAGTTGCTGGGTCTACAGGACTGATTTGGTTAGGGCCCATCTCTCTGTTCTCTGAGAGAGGCTATTACTTTCTGGATATTTCCCTATGGATAACTTTATTTTTACATTAATTTAACTTGTGCAATATCCAAGCTGGAAGTGAGGAAAAAGGAAAATACACCAATTTAATAAAATTATCCCATTCCTATTGTGATGCCCAAATGGGTGGATGTTTCTCAAGCTGGCTGGTGATATGTTAAAGTGGGGAGGGCAGCAAAACCAGATGGAAACCTAGGGGTAGTTAAGGAATCCATCCCCAGCCATGAAAACCTCCTGTGTAATTTTGGACCAATTGTTCTTTTTCAACCCAATCTGTCTGGCAAAGTTGTAATTCTGGGCAAAACGTGTGCAAGGGATGCTATTACATTGTTTGAACTCCTGGAGAAAAGGCAGGATGTAAATCTAGCAAAAAAAACCAACACAATATATCTAGGATGATACAAGTACTGTGCTCCCAGATCCAGACAACTCCCCTATTTGGCAGTGACTTAAAACAGATGCACTACAGGAAGGATAGGGATTGACCATCAGGATAACAAATATTATGAGCACATTATTTTGTGTTGCCAGATGAGTGGACAGTGGAGGGGAATGGCCAAGGAAGTCCACCTAATCAACACAAAACAGAATTTCTTGACAAACTGCATAGCTGTATATTTTGGAATATCAAGTCATGCCTGCCTTGGATGATGCCTCCTTCCAAAGATAAATACTCCAGGAGAGGCATGGCACTAGGATTCAACCATAGCCATTTCTCCTTTTCATCTAAGTACAGCACCAAATTATTTTTGAAATGTTGCTTTCAGGCAGAACTGAATTTCTACTCCTTTGCTGGCTTTGTATCTGAACTCATCTGATTTATACTCCTATCTTATTCTTTTTTTAAATTTCAGCTCGGCATGAAGTTATCACCAAAGAGATCCTAGAGCTGGACACTTGGGAAAATCATTGGAATGTTGTTGCAATCAAAGCCCTCATGCACGACAGCTATGATGTCTGTCTTGTTGCTCAGCTGAACCCAAGAGATCTCATCCCTCCTCCTTCTGATTTAATGGAACAATAGGTGTGCAATTTTAATGGAAAACGAATAAGCCAGCTGAATGGAACAGAAGTATGTTGATCTGTGGCAATTTCAATCGATGGTTAGAAAAGAGAATTTCCATATAATGAATTTTTGAAAGATGACATACAGCTTGGCTTCCACATAGCGAATTCATAGCGCAGTAATTCAAAGATTATGTCATGTTTTTCTTTTCCACAACTTCTCATGATAAGTTCTTCTGTGTGCCAAACTATTATTTTCGTCTATTCAAAACTCAATTTACCTTGCAAAATAGGAATGCTAAAAATGTTGCTTATGGCATCAAAAGTAGGGCAGAGCAATAGAAAATATTTAAAAACAAAAGAATTTAAATATTTTATTCTGTACTGATATGAATACTATGGAACTTATTTGTTTTTGTTTTTCATGGAAGGCAAAAGGGAAAGTAAAATACTGCCTTAATCTCATTAAACTGGCTTGAAAAGTCATATAGCTGATTGTGTATTATTGACAGATAAGAATCTTTTCTTCTTCTTCTTCTATTTTGTAGTCTTTTGCAGATTCAAATTAATCAAGATGTGAAATTAAATCTAGATCAGATATAGAAAGACTATCAGCATGTATTTTCCAGTTGTCCCTTGATGCTCTGGTCTGATTATCTCAAATACCCAAAGCTTGCTTTTATTTGGGATCTTGGAATATACTGTACTTTAACAGGTTAAATGAAGCATTATAAAGGTCTCCAGGGAGTCACCTGTATTGACTCAGTATTGTTTACTCTCAATTGGATAAAGTAACGGCTGCAACTGTCTACTGCTTAACAAAATAATCTTTTCCAAACCCACCTGGAGATGCCATGAAGTACATTTTCTGCTATGTGTGCTTCACTGAGCTGCTAAATATGTTCACATTGACAGATTTTCACCTGTCTTTCAAAATCGTTGTTTTTCTCCCAGATTTTAATAACTTTCCCCCAAAATTGATCTACCACTCCTCTCTTGGCCCATGCTATCTCCTATAATAGAATACCAATGTATTGAGGAGGAATGCCATTGCTATTTCTTGCACCTATTGAAAAATTTGAATTGTTTGTGCCAAGGCAGAAAAAAAAAGAGAAAATGAGGAACTGTTTTGGCAGATGTAGAATCAACAGGGGCCATGGAAGAATAAAGAAAAGTGGTGATGCGATCAGAAGAAAGGAAGTAGTGAAGAAAGCATATAAATGAAAAGCCCTAAAATGAATAATACAAATCTTTTGGAAACCTAAAATTTTTAATACACTTTGGATGACTTATCAAAGTTCTACTGAAATATCAAAGTTTTGTTAAATATCAACTAGGCCAGTTTGGTCTATTAGTTAATGCCCCAGGCTAGATGAGACCAGGAATTCTAGACACAAAATCTAACTGGGTTACCTTGGGCTAGTCACTCACTTTTAGCCCAACTCACCTCTTACATACTTGTTGTACGGAAAATGGAAGGAAGAAAGAATATTGGGTATGTATTCTACCTTAAGTTATTTATTTAAAAAAAATAAAAGGGATAAAAAAGTCTAGAAAGAACATAATAAATGCTGCATAAGAAGCAGTAGAATTTTCTTGAAACATATTCTAAGACTGAATCATTTTGCACATTTACCCATATATCTTTGGCAGACTGATTGTACAATAGTAAACCTTAATTTTCCTCAATACTTCCTAGACAGACTATATATTTGGCATCATATGCAATAAGCTGTATTTGTATGTATAATTTTTGCACTGTCCATATCAGAAAACCTACCATTTACTATTACAGAAAATGTTACTTCAACCAATAGCGTAGAATCTTTGTTCTTGTGTTCTGAAAAGGCTCCTGGCATTGACATGTAGGAAATGTATTCACTTCATTTGTTCTATTGAAGTATCCAGGTGAATCAACAGCATTTGAGAATATTCTCCCCCAATGCTTCCTTCAGTAAATATTCTAAGTTTGATATCAGTAATTTAATGATTCATCCTATCAAAGCCACAGTACTCTTAGCCTCCTTTTCAGTCTTTCGATGTATTCTAAAGCAAATTTGTCCCATATGCAAGATGAATTTTAGCAAATAAATAGATAAAAAAGGAAAAGTATTTTTATTTTCCCAAGAAGCATTCATTAAGCCCGTGTATCGCTATCAGTAAGCTTTTCAGTTCTAAATAAAAACTGTTTACATAAGTTTCAAGTCACTAGGAAATATGGAACAGTTCTCTGGTGTCTTTTGAACAGATCGTGTATAAAA